>CABFVZ010005293.1:0-25508 GCA_902151445.1 Timema monikensis | reverse complement strand
AAAAAGATGTATTGTTAAGTTCTTGATGTTTGACAGTAGTTAGAATCAACAACACAAATCTTACGTCTTACTATAATATTATAAATGTGAAAGTTTGTGTGTTTGGATGTTTGTTACTCAATCACGCCAAAACTGCTGAACGGATTCGAATGAAACTTTGTACGTTGGTAGAGTATGTCCTGGAATAGCATATAGGACTATTCCCAACCTTTGATTCTACATTAATTGTACAATAATAATGTTTAAATTATTATTATTATTATTATTATTATTATTATTAGCACCGGGTCTTACTACCCGTTCGGGCTATACACACTTACGCTAATGTGAAATGGTAGGGTTAATTGTGAGATGAAATGGAGGACCTACAGTTTAACGTGGAATCCGAACCACGGTAGAGGCCTGGCATTCCCCACATTCACAAGATGTCAGAGGTGAAGGAAGGGTTTGGTAATCAGATAAATTAGTGCCGGGATCGTATGATGTTTAAACTTTTCGTTTATAAGATATATGATATAATATCATATACAATATATTTTTAATGTTTAGTTAAAAATTAAAAGATGTTATTAATTATTGCGGGTGAAGCCGCGACGGGTAAAAGCTAGTATTATAATAAAAACGAGCAGGATGGATAAATATTATTATTATTATTATTATTATTAGCACCGCGTCTTACTACCCATTCGGGTTATACGCAATTATTATTATTATTATTATTATTATTATTATTATTAGCACCGTGTCTTACTATCCATTCTGGTTATACGCAGTTACACTAATGTGTAGGGTGATTGTGAGATGAAATGGAGGACCGACAGTTTAACATGGGATCCGAACCACGGTGGAGGACTAGCATTTCACACGTTCACATGTTGTGATAATAAATACATATTGAAACAGTAGACACATATACAGTTAAACTCGTAAACATTAAGTTGTAGTCAATAGTAAAAAGAGATAGTAATCAAAACTTGATAAAATGTTTATAAAGTTTAAACCCGCCTCGGTGGCGAAGTTGGCTAACACGCTAGGCGTGTTGAGCTCGACTGCTGAGGACGGGGAGATCGAGGTTCGAATCTCGGTTGGGTGAACTGGGGGAGGTTTTTCTTAAATGGTTTTCCACTCTCCCTCCACGCAAATGCGGGTTCACTTTCTCTAATTCAACCTTCCCAATTCCTAATCCATTAGCGTAATTAGTACTTAAAGCGTATAACCCGAACGTGTTTGTCTGTCAAGAGCATTGTGCAATATTTTTACTGCTCACAGATATCTGAAATGTAAAAATTTAGTAGCATCTGTGCACGAACATGTGTACCTGGAAGGCTGAATTTTAAAATTTAAATCTAGGCTAGCTTCGACGTACAATCATAAAGCTAAAACATTTCTCTCGAGCAAGGCCAGGTACTTCAATAAGTCATTAATAAAACTGAGTGGTTCGTTAAGTTCCCAGCGAAATCCTTCGCGTAACCTTGGGAGTATAAAGACAGTCATTTGAGAAACACTGCATGATTGGAATTTTATTTCTAGTCCTTTTAAGGCGATTGGCCCTTTTCATTTGGCGTGGAAATGCAAAGCCATAGGAACAAACGGTTAAAGTCAACATTTTTCATTGTTTTCCAATTTTCTTTTCGGAAACGGAAATCGTTTGTTCAAGAAAAGAAGCATGTTGATTAAGTTATACATTTTATACACACACATCCTCTATAATTTTAACAGTGATCAAATATATATAAAAAAAATATATTTTTCAATAGAAAACTGCTGGTTTCATAACAAATAATAAGAAAATGTAACAACTATTAAATATCAACACATTATCTTAGAAGTGATGTTGAAGATCTTAACATAAACATTTCATTCGTTCTCGAGAAAATTGGTATTTCCAAATGTATGATTTTTCCACAAGAGCTAGCGCCATCTACAGTTTCCGTAATCTATTTGTTCTTGTTGAATACATTAGTCGGATGTGAAGCCACGCCCCACCTTTCAACATCCCGCCCACCATCCCACAAAATAGGTTTTAGGCTTGCACTTGATAGGGTCAAGAGCCTTAAGGGCAAGAAAGGGTGAAATATCAATTGGAATCTACCTTCAATTCTTTATTTTTTTACACGTTATTCAATATTGTTTACTTTGTTCCTTTCAACTATTTGTTCTCATGTAACCGAATACCACTAATCTAACCCTATTAGCTAGGAGGACGTTATGTATTAGATTAGGTACACTTTGAATATATATATTTATTTTTTTTGCAGGTGACTCCAGCGTCTTACTGGCGTCGCATCCTCCAGGACTACAATCGATTGTCCAACCTGGTGACAGAAATGGACAGTCACCTATCTAAGCTTGTCCTCGTCTCTATCAGCATAGACGTGTACCTCATCTGTTACCAGCTCTTCAATAGCCTCCAGTAAGTCAAAGTGGGCCACTCAATACCATCAAAGTGGGTTGTTAAGTACCAACAAAATGGGCCGGTAGTGACAACCAAAGGGGAACAGTAAGGACCAGGAAAGAGGGCAAGTAAGAACCCCCAAAGCGGGCAAGTAAGGACCACCAAGTAAGACCAGTAAGGACCAAGAAAGAGGGTCAGTTAGGAGCACCAAAGAGGGCCAGTAAGGACCACCAAATAAGGCCAGTAAGGACCACCAAATAAGGCCAGTAAGGACCACCAAAGTGGGCAAGTAAGGACCACCAAATAAGGCCAGTAAGGACCAGCAAAAGTGTCAGTTAGGATCACCAAAGTGGGATAGTTAAAGACCACCAAAGTGGCTTTTGAGTACTGTATCGAAACTTTTCTTTCAATACCACATCTCTAGTCCAAGCGTGACCAACTCGTCTGTTCATAAGGGCCACATTCAACAATGAAACTTATGAGGGAGCCACATTTCAGAAGTTAAACATTGCCATCCTCTTAGGTGGAAAAATCGAAATTTCAAAATCTTTACTATTACAAACATTATAACACAAAATGTTAGGACTAATTTTATATTTCTCAAACAAATATTTGAAACTTTATATCATCAAGTGTGTGAGTGGATTTAGATCTCTGGTTGAAGTCACTTTCAAAATAGATGACATATACGTATCAATAAATCTAATATCACGGAAGATTTTTCATTTTTTTCCATGTGCGAAAACACACACTTGTGTGCTGAGAGATAATGCACATATTTGGTGGGCAAATCTAACCATTTTTGGGGATCAATCTTTGATTAATTAATAAGTAAAATTTGGCACACCAAACTCACTAGCTAGATTTCACCAAAAAATGACCAATTTCCAGATGTAAGAATCTCTAATGTCTGTAAAAAATATTAATTGAGCCAAATTGTGTGTTGTTTCATCAAAAGGTCTGCGGGCCACACAGAATCATGGACCAGGCTGCATTGTGTGTTGGTTATTCAAAGGGTCCGTGGGCCACACAGAATCATGGACAAGGCCTCAAGCTTAACATTCCTGCCCTAGTCACTACTTGTCAGGTTGGCTATGCAAAGGCCTATTCACAAACTCGGCATGAGAACGACTCCCCGGTGGCCTCAGGTGCCATCTTACTTTTTCCACAACTTCCTTCCATTTGGACCAATCAGACGGCAGTTTCATGGTCCATTGAAAGGACGGATGGCGTTTTTCCCACTTTGATAAGTTAATCACGCTGGACTGGGCCTCTACATGTAGGGATGTGAAAATATTATCTATTACTAATATCGATGTTTTCTTTTCGATACTAATATTTTTACTCGATGCCTTTACTGATATTAGTACTCACACTCCGGTATCTGATTGGTATCGAAAGAAACCACATTTTTGTTATCTTCACTCATGCTGAGATTAAATGTTTACTAGGGTGATCTGTAGAGGAAGAACTAATTGAAAAGGTCACAATGGAGATTCTATGATTAAAGCCCCTACAGTTGGGCTCCAATTGTAAACGTCAAGAAAATCCCCTCGATGGGTAACCAATTGAAGAATTCATCCTCTTCCACCTACGACGATGCAATTCCCCTCGTTTGGGCGACAATTACGGATCTCTACGTAAAACATTTTAGAAAACATTCTAAAATACTCTTTCGTAAGGAGTGTAAGATATGTTAAAAATAATATAGACTTAGATAATGCTTGATAATGTTGATAAATGAAATGCAACAATTGAATATAATAAAAGTTATGGTTAATGCGTCACACCATATTTAATTAAAGTCAAAGCATTATATGAAACATACAATGATATGAGTATAAAAGTTAAGCAAATAGAGTGTTGTTATATATACGGTTGGCATATTTGACAATAAAACGTGAGTTAGGAGAATGATAAAATTGATGTACAAAGTAGTAAATTAAACCACCAACCAAAACCTATTGAACAGTGTCTTAAACCCCTATATTTCGCTCACAAAGGACCAAAGTTAAACATAGCCGAAAACTTTTTCATTCATGAAGCTACTCTTAAGAAAAAGCCCATCCTCAATGAACAACTCCAATCGTCCAATCAAATTTTAGTCAATACTATAAAACGTTTACCCAAATACACTAAAATTATCTAACCCACTTTCCTGCTCCACCCTCCATCGTAGCTTAATGGCCCATCCGAGCCGGAGCCGAGAAGACTTAGACCATTTTTCCTCCTTAATCCTATACAATTTTTTCTCCGTTCATCCAATACACACTTTTTTTTTTGTCTAATATTTACACTCACTCATTTATTTACATTCCCAATTAGGTTGGCTGCATTACTCTCTCCCCTTTATATTACATCTGCAACACTCCACACATTTCAGTCTGCAACCATTGTTAGTTATCATCGTGTCTCAACACCTATTCGGAGTAGGTCTGCTTGTTTTCACTTTATGTCTTTTTTACATAGTTCTTTCCTTTCTCAATTTAACATTACGTTTATTTTTCCATTACTTTATAGCAAGTCTCTTAATTTTAATTTCAGCTCCATGATTATGGTGCGTCTACTGTAGCACCGAAACATGTCGGGATAATAGAGCAACTGTAAACAACATCATTACAGAAACATTAAAAAGGAGTAAGGGAAGTTTAATCCTTATGACAGGACTTAGATGATTGGTTCTACGATGCTCCCTTGATTTTCATGTTAATCTTAAATAATTAATAAGTAGCTTATTATTTTTCTCATTTAACTCTTACACTTTTGTTTATTTTATAACTAGGCTTCCCCTCTCTAACTTCTCCATTAATGTTGTTATTAGGTGACCTGATGGTCTAGAGGTAAGGTGTCAGACTTCTGTGCTGGCGGCCGGGGTTCAATCCTCGGCCCCGGCACAGGATTGTCTGATTATCAAACCCTTCCTTCACCTCTGACAAGACATCTTGTGAATGTGGGGAATGCCAGGCCTCCACCATGGTTCGGATTCCACGTTAAGCTGTAGGTCCTTCATTTCATCTCACAATCACCCTACCATTACACATTAGCGTAAGTGCGTATAACCCGAACGGGTAGTAAGACGCGGTGCTAATAATAATAATAATAATAATAATGTTGTTATGTAACCTGCCTGGTTTACCTCACTTGTATCAATCAACATCATTTGACTATCTTCCAACTAACTTTTTTCAATTACGTTTACAATTCAGGTTAATTTGTTTTTTTAAGTTTCAATTCATTTTAATTCTGTTTAGACTGTTTACATTCAGCATTTTGTTATTCCTTTTTATTTGTGTTATACTTTATTCAATTTAATTCTATTTTTTAGATTTATAATTGGCTTAAACTTTCATTCGAACCTGTATTTTACTTTAACAGTGAGTTAATCCATTTTTATTCATATACATCTTGTGTTTTATTAAATTTTAATCCAAAGGTTGTTTCTGGTTAGTAACGTCTATTATTTTAATCTACTACTTTGTACATCAATTTTATCATCCTCCTGACTCACGTTTTATTGTCAAATATGCCAACCGTTTATATAACAACACTCTATTTGCTTAACTTTTATACTCATATCATTGTATGTTTTATATAATGCTTTGACTTTAATTAAATATGGTGTGACGCATTAACCATAACTTTTATTATATTCAATTGTTGCATTTCATTTATCTATATTATCAAGCATTATCTAAGTCTATATTATTTTTAACTCTACGTAAAGATGACTTATAATCTTGATATCTGTCCCTGACTAGTTTAGCTTCTCTTATAGACGTGATTATCATATAAGGAATTTCCCACTTATACAATAAATATGCCTTGATTACTTTTGTATTAATTGTTGCGCAGATCGCAGGCGCAGATTGTATCGAGCTAGCTAGCTTGATTGGATAATATGAAAGACATCCTATATAATAGATTGTTAAGAGGACCTTCATTCAATTATATTAGCTGATGGCTAACAATCAGGTGTCAACACAAAATTGTACTATGGCCGGTCCTTTCTCAGTGGGTACTGCCAGAGCACTCAATAGTACATTTATACCACTACCCACTCCCTGAGGTATACATAAATCTAGTACACACTAACTTTAAATACTTGAACTAATGAGGTGCCTGCCTACAAGGTGCAAATTAAAATACTATATGTGCGGGCAACTATACAAAACTAGCCGTGTTCCGCACTTTGCGCACCCAAAATAGTAACGCAGAAAAAGAGATACCAACAAAAATGCCGTGAAATACTAACTCAACTAGGTCCTCAAATAAGGGCGTTAGACCACCTGCTTATAGCTATATAAAAATTCGAACAAATGAGATTGACGCCCATGGCGTCATAGGATATTGTGAAGTCATTTGGACTTAAAACAGAATAAATAACTTAAGGAGAAGAGGAAGCTTAAAGCAAGGTCCTTACTACATATAGGGCTCGAAGCTCCTGTATTTAAGCTATATTATATGAACATAGGGAAAACATATAGTCAGACTATCTGACTAAAGAAATTAAGTTGGGTTGACACCAAACCAAAATTAGTCACTCGGACTAATTCAACAAGTCTGAAGGACTTGGACAACATTCGTACTTGAAACATCAGACAAGATTCCCTCAGCGTCGAGGTGGTGAGACCCACGACACAATCATCATGGCCAGCTGTTACTTCTTTGTGTTGGAGAAGAGGTTCCTCCTTCGAGGATATCTGATGATGAGGTCACCAATTATATACTCTATATCCTGACTATACCGGACCAAATATGGGTATGTAAATAATAAAAAGGAAGGAAGGGGGAGGTTTGGAACAGTGGGGAAAGAGGGTTTAGACGTCTGTTTGAAACTGCCACGCCTTCGCTTCCGCCATGCTGGCAGCATACTGTGACGAAGCATGGTGATTGTATCCGGGAACATTCACTTAATCTAAGTAGAAAACAAATTATATTTTAGCAGAATATATCAGTTTTACTTCTCTTCTTCGGATACCATTATTTCAGTTTAGTATTTTGTTTTGTATTTTACATTAACTGCATTTTTTAAACATATTATGTTTGTCTCACCTTTATGAAAATAAATCTAATTTTATATTACAGATTTGGCTACCTTCTGGATTGGGTAATTTCAAGTTTCTAAATAAATGTTAAAATCAAGTTATTTTTTACGAGGAACCTTCCATATGCGATTTTCGAGATAATTTGTCAAATAAATCGATAAATAGTGTTTCAAACGTGTGCTATTTCTACTTGAACTTAATGATAATTTCAAGTACAGGTTGCCTAACTGATCCTCAATCGGATACCCTATAAACGGTTGGTTTAACCTTCGCACCTTTCGCCAGATGGATGGTGAGATTGACTGGCTTTAATGGGTAAATAAATTAGACCTAGATGTTATTATAAATATCAGAGGTTTGTGGCAAGTGTAAAAACTTACTGCATTTATGGCCTTGAAATGACTTCCTGCTTAGACAACTATAATTTAATGAAATATACTTCGGGATCTTGTTTTTTATATTTATTCCCGCAATAACTGTAAAATGTAAAATTGATAGTAAATTATGGGGACGATGTTGTTATTATTACAATAAAAACAAAACTCCTGTAGTTTGTTTTAAAAATACTTTTCGCAAGATTTTTAAGTGAAAATTGTCACAGCGAGAAAAAAAGAAAACCAAACTGAAGAAAAAATTCGAATTATTAAAAAAAAATAAGCTGAAATAATACGAACGGACATTGTATGCATGATTTATGATACTAGTTCTCTCCCTGATGGCAATGGGTCCTAGATGACATTGACAAAATTATTCCTGGAATCTTTAAACAGTTTATTGTAAGCCATTACCTTAAAAAAAAATCTGTAGTTAAAATGAGATTTTTTTCAGTCACCCTTACAACTTAGCATAGCAGTTTTTGTTTGAAATTATTAAAAAAAAATTGATTTGACATGCTATCTAAATTAGAATTTTGCTCTTCTTATAGTGATGTAAAGATATTAGAAACATCAATATTAATGGAACCACCATTATTCGCACAGTTTATTTTTATAACTGTAATTTCAATATAAATATTATTGACTGTTAAAATACTTTACACAACATGGTTGGTATTAAATGTAAAACTCTTGATATTTCAGTGAATTATATGTGTGTTAGAAACAATTAAAAATGCTTACCAATATAAAGAAATATTATATTATTGAAAAAATAAAAGTATAGTAAATGTGATACGGTTTGAAAAAAATTTAACATAAATGGAATTGCAAAACTATCCTTTTGAGGATTTAAATGTACCTTTTTACCTCGAAAAATTATAATGAAACGCCATCTACATATGATGGACGCTTTATGGATGACTGGAAAGTTTAATATATTGAAATATATTCCCGAATGGCAAGGGTACATAGAAAAAATCAAGCGTAAGATATTTTTGATCAATCGAGAATGATATCTTTACTGTTCATAATCGCTCCCCCCAAGTATATAATGATGACTGTCAGAGAATCATATAATCACATTTTAAAACCACATGTGTAGCCTTCGACCAGCCTTTATATATGAAGTATGTGGATATAGAAGGGTTTACTTTCTGCTAAGTCAGATTCTAAGTTAAGTAATGTCGTCTTAAGTCTGGGAGAGTTCCGCTTAATAATAACATTTTTTAGTTACATGTGATTTATTTATGCATGTCAGGAACCAGCCCGAAAAAGATATTGAGTGTATTTTTTGTAGCATAATCTGTTGAACACATTTTAACGGGACGTGCATATTCTCCATTCCATTCGAGGTAATGTATTACTACAATTATTTAAATGATGACCCGCCTCGGTGGCGTAGTTGGCTAACGCGCTTGTCATGTTGATCCCGACTGCTGAGGACGGGGAGATTGAGGTTCGAATCTCGGTCGGGTGAACTGGGGGTGGTTTTTCCTAAATGGTTTTCCACTCTACCTCCACGAAAATGCAGGTTCACTTCCTCTAATTAAACCTTCCCAATTCCTAATCTATTAGCTTAATTAGTATTTAAAGCGTATAACCCGAACGGGTAGTAAGACGCGGTGCTAAATATTATTATTATTATTATTATTATTATTATATTTAATGATGAAGAACTTGATGTCGTGAATGAAACATTTAAGACTTTCCATGATATAGTGCCAAAAAAAGCAAAACTTGAAGATGAAAAAAAAAGTCCAATTTCTAAGCTATGGGTGAAATTTTTGGTAATTAATGAATGAATTAAATTATATATAGTTTTAATATATAAAAATAAATTTTTTATTTCAGATAATCCTAGAATACGTGTGATGACATTAGATTTTTTTAAATACACTCTAAGCTTTTGAAAATTAATATTAAAGTTTATAGTAAGGAATTAATCATAGATAAAAATTAACAAAAAATATAATAATGTGTAACATATAGTTTAATAAGAAATTCTTATGCAGTTACATTTAATTTGCATGATAGAATCAATATTAATATGAAATAGCAATCAAGTTCCTTTAATTATTTTAATATATTATAATTTAATTTGCATGAAAAAATCTGTAATTTTTAAAGAAATATTGAAAATTACCATAAAATGAAAAGTTTGCCTCATTAGATCTCAAAGTAGGAACCCTTTTACTCGGAACTCTTCAGTTTCACCGAAAAGTAAGTGTTCTTAAACATGTCTACGAGTTTTCATTAACATCGCAATTAATTCCATTTTCCAACTTAAATTTACTGTACTAATATACATTACGATAATTTTAACATAGCACATGTTTTGGTAATTAAAATGAGTTAAATAATGATATATCAGACATTTAATTCTAAGTAAAATGATAATATGAAAATTAAAACTTGGAATTGACTACATTTAAATTAAGGTTTATATATATTTATATATATTGTTAAAAAACTAATATATACTTACACTTTATATTACAAGTTATGTTACATCCTGAAATGAATTGATCCGGTTCTTAAAACTAGATTAAACTATATTAGGATATACGATTATTTGTATACAACTAAAAAAAACACTATATGATGGGTTTTAAAATGATTTGTCAAATAATTCAATATGTATGTGTTATTTGTAGCGCTGCGTCTTACTACCTGTTCAGGTTATACGCATATGCGCGTATGAACTAATTAGGTTAGTGAGTTAAGGATGAGGGAGGTTGAATTCAGAGGAAAGATATTAATTCGAAACCACACAATCATTGCCTTGCCTTAATCCTAACCCATCCCGCAAGCTATTCTGACAGATCAAGCCCGCCAAATATACACACATATTAAAATAAAATAAATCATAGCTTAAGTAATTCATATAACTATACAATATAGTTTTTTTTTAACTTGAAAACATAGTAAATATTCGTATTAAAATAAATAATTTTTAAGAAAAATTCTTTTAAGTATGAATAAAATCATATTCTTCATAAATTATTAAAATATTATACTATATTATATTATTATTATTATTATTATTAGCACCGCGTCTTACTACCCATTCGGGTTATACGCACTTACGCTAATGTGTAATGGTAGGGTGGAATCCGAACCACGGTGGAGGCCTGGCATTCCCCACATTTACAAGATGTCTTGTCAGAGGTGAAGGAAGGGTTTGGTAATCAGATAAGTCTGTGCCGGGACCGAGGATTGAACCCCGGTCGCCAGCACAGTATTATACTATAGTAATTGTATTTTTGATAGTTACATTTTATGATAATTTAATAATAGTAGTGAAGGAAGATATTTAATTTAATTTAATTTAAATAAAACTCCTTCCCAATCATAAAAGAGCAGGTGTTGCCCACGCAGTCAAAAATAAGGGTTTTCTACCTGACCCGACTTATTGTTTAAACCCAGTCCTTAGGAGTCAAGACAACGAGACTTGGAAAGCGGTGTGAATAGGAAAGAGATCGGTGTCTCAAAACGGCGGGTCAGCTCGGAACCGATCCGCCAGTTCGGATACATTCGTGGTATGCTGCCACTTCCAATACCCAAATGATTATGATGATACCAGCAGCGTCTAAACAACGTCGATGGCGCCGAACTGCAGACCGAACTACGCGTATCAGTGTATCTGGCGTAATGAATGGCAGCACATGACGCTACGATTGTTTCACGTAGCTCGTTGATTGTCGCCGGTTTTTGTCGTTATACGTCATCCTTGATGGTCCTCCGCAGGTAGAGAGTTCCAGAGGCGTCAAATCATGAGTGTACCACGTGTATTTTAACGGTCCTGGCGACCCATTATGAGCTATGGGGTGGGTTTTTATGCTTATTTTCCCACCCCCAACCTATAGATATCAGCATTCAGCCCGCCAGGGCGCCATTGTCTTTCTTCGTGAGTTTTGTATTTTACGTCCATGTCGTGTCCGTTTCCGAGAGCCCTTCGGGGCTGGTGTTAACTGTCTGTCCTTTATGTTTCTCATTTTTTATTCATGTTATATATAAATATGTGTTACAAAAGTGTTAATAAACTCATACAAACAAAAAACAAACAAACAAATCAGGAGATCGAGGTGGGTACTCAAAAGCACCTCTGTGACTTACCCACCGTCCGGGTAGTGTGTCATCCAAGTACGACCTGACATCTCGATGGTAGTGAGGGCGGACTCCATCTTGTTGCTTGTAAAACATTTCATCGCCATACAAGGGTTTGGATGGGAGGCAAAATCCTTGTCTGAAGTATATAAAGATACACCTGACCAGTTATGGTACCCTCGAAGAAGAAGGGACCAATCAAACCACGCAATGACAGACCACACCACACATTAAGCCCCGGTAGATTCACTGCCTTGTCCACAAGAACGTGAGGATTTTCAAAAGCCCAGTAGACACAATTGTGTCGGTTCACAGTACCGTTAAGTTTGAATTGTGTCTCGTCAATCCACACAAATTCCTCGTCCTCGCCAAACATGTACTCAAACCTTTCATAGTATTCCATCCTTCGATCCGGGTCGTCCTCGTTAATCGCGTGTAGCAGTCTTGGAATGGCACAAATTATGGGGGTAGGATATTTTTGTGGCACAAATTCAACACTAAATATTGGCATGGGTTTCAGAATTTGTGCCAATATGGGTGCTGCCAGCTGCACCCACTATGTGTTTTTTTTGTGTTTTTTTTGTGTTTTTTTGCGTTTTCATGAAAACTATGGCGGCACAAATTATGGGGATAGGATATTCTTGAGGCACAAATTCAGCACTAAATATTGGCATAGATTTCAGAATTTGTGCCGGCAGCACCCACTGTTTTTTGGTGTTTTCACGAAGACTATGGTGGCACAAATTATGGGGGATAGGATATTCTTGTGGTACAAATTCAGCACTAAATATTGGCATAGGTTTCAGAATTTGTGCCGTTATGGGTGCTGCTACGTGAAGTTGGCAGCACCCACAGTTTCTTGAAGTTTTCACAAAAACTAAGGCGGCACAAATTATGGGGATAGGATATTCTTGTGGCACAAATTCAGCACTAAATATTGGCATAGGTCTCAGAATTTATGCCGTTAGTGGCGCTGCCAACTTCGCGTGGTATGCCTGATCTTGCCTTGTGCGCATCATTAACAGTTCCGTCGGTTTCGAACTTATCACGAATACGGGCAATTGTTCGACGTGTTAGTGGCCGTGGATCGAAGGTTGGAATACTGTGAGTGGTTTGAGTACATGGTTGGCGAGGACAACCCACATCCGCACGTCATTTCGTTTCGAAATTATTGATTTACAAACAGTGAGTACATTTTTTGGACCTATATATATATATATATATATACATATATTTAATATCAGAAATACCAAGGTTTGCACGTGCTAACCACACAATGAATTTCGTGGCTATCCCGGGCGTTTTTCTTTAATTCAAATAGAAAAAAAACTCTTAAATTTATTTTTTCAGACTTAGTTTTAATAAATTTAAAAAATATCTTGACAAAAATTTAAAATTCTTGCTTCAAGGTGCAAATGTTAGTGCACAAGGACTATTTATTTTAAAATTTAAGCGCCATCTGCGTGCAGTAGACGTCGCAAAATGCTCATGGAAGACAGATAGACGGACTCTTCATTTTAATTATATAGATTGGTTTGTAAATGAGCATACACGTTCGAAGTAGTTAGAAAATTAATATTGATAACAATATATTAGAATTTTACCAATAAAATTTGTGTAGAACTCAAGTGAGGCAATTAGATAAAAACGAAAACTTTATTTGAGTTTTACATTAATTTCAATTTAAANCCCCCTTTAAATATATTGTTATAAGAATAGTTTAAATTTTATATTGCAAATATGGCTATATTCTGGGTTAAGTAGGTTCAATTTCCTAAAAAAAAAAAAATGTTGAAATCAAATTAGTCTTTACGATGGAACTTCCACAAATATAAAAATATGTGATTTTCGGGATGATTGATCAAATAAAACCCGCCTCGGTGGCGTAGTTAGCTAACGCGCTAGTCGTGTTGAACTCGACTGCCGAGGACGGGGAGATCGAGGTTCGAATCTTGGTCGGGTGAACTGTTTGTTTGTTTGTTTGTTGATTAAATTGTTTGTTCCAACTGCATAGATGGAGGGACTTACTTAAAAATGGGTAAAGAAATTAGGCCTAAGCGTTATTATATAATATGATAATAAATGTATATTAAACCTGAAAATTCACTGAATTCATGGCCTTGAAATAACATCATACTTAGCCAACTATAATTAATGAGATACCGTGTGGAAGGAGTAAAGGGGGAGGGGGTATTTAATGAGTTGGTTGAGAAAGTACGCGTCAAGTATAGCATTGGTGAAAAAAAAAGACCAAGGCTCTTTTAAAATTGAAGGGAGAAGTGGGTGTGGAGGAGGAGGGGGGGGGACTGGAAACAAATGTTTGGATAGCCTAGGTAGTCTTGACCACGTGGGAATTAAAAAAAAAAATACATTTTATCTGAGCTGATGGTCACACGTCGTTCACAATTAAACCTTTTTTTTAGACATATTCTTGTCCTTCTATTGGCAATGGCGGACATGTAACCATCTCCTGAGGTCAGGTGTCTCTACCCACGGTACAGCCGGGATCTCTAGAATAGTATCCAAGAATGCTGACCATTAGGTCAAGTGGCCGGCCCCTGTGTTGCTTGTGACAAGGAGTTCAAGGTTCAAATCTTGTTCGGATAATTTGGAGACTGTTTATCCACGTGTGATTTATCAATGCGGTTTTCTCATTCTCCTTCCACGATAGTACGGCTACATTTCCACTACTTGTCCCTTAATTTAAGCCATTAATAGTGTTAAAAGAACACATTTAAAATGTTAATGATTCACTTTTTAACTCGTGTATATCTAAAAAATAAAAAGGTATGACACAATCGTCATATCTTCTCAAGGTATATTGTAATTAGGAACAACACTTTTAAAAACGGTGTTCCTTAAACAACCAAAACCTGGAAAAAAATAATTGTATCGTGACAATAATATATGGAACATTCTTCACACCTAATTTTGGACAAAATTGATGTATAGAGTTTTTTAGTATTAATTTTTTTTAATTAAAAACTAAAATTATTATTTGTATTTATCATGTATATTTTATTTTTGGGGGAAATATTCGATTACGAGTTGTTTACTGATTATTGATTTTTTTTCAAAAATTGCTTAAAAGATTTTGTTTGAGATTGAAACTTAGAAAGATTTTCAAATGATTAATAACAGCTTTTTTAAAAGGTGAGAGAAGGGCAGAGAAAATTATTTTAAGATAAGTTTGCATATGACTAATTTTTAAAATTTTTAAATATATTTTAAATGGTTATAGCTTTTTTTTTTGTTCAAAATGGGTGTCTGTGTAGTGCTTTATATGTATTTTATTTTCTAATAAAAATATTTAAGTTTAAATTAATCAAATTTGATTTTTTTTTTTAATTCTATAAAAAAACAATAAGAGAAAGTAGCTCTTTGTAAGATGTTGTCATACCATTTATTTTCATAATAAATCCTAGAGATCAAAGTAGTATCTTGCCAGGCAAGATACATTACATAAGAGTGGTATATTATCGCTTGATACTAGGTAGTTGGCAGCCCTAGAAACTGTATGATCAGCTGTCTTTTTATTAAGTTTTCATATCTAGCGTTAAGGCGCTAAACTAGTTGAGCAGAAATTCATAAACATCAGAAACCAAGCGGAATTATAACATATTTGTGTTGGAGTTCTACTGTAGTAGGAGAACAAACAGGGGAGGAGTAAATACTAATGATAATACAATTAGTATATTGTGACCCCCCTATTAAATTACGTCATTCGATTTACAAATATCCTTTATACTCTCCTATACCAGTTACCTTTCGTTTCCCGGTCATTTTGGCACCAATGATCAACCAAAATATGAGGATTTTTAGACATTTAATAATGGAAAATTTCAAATTTAATATATATTTACAAGTATATATAATATGAACAGAGTAAAGGCAAATAGTGTTGTGCCCATTCGAATAAACACCAAACTCTTGTACTGTTTAAAGTGTTATCAATATTAAATAATATATGCATGACATCTGATTAGCAATATTTCAGCCACCTAGACAGTGTCCTTAACTATTATTGGTCATTATTTTATCCACGCAATATTTTATTAAAATTACATAGGTAACAAAAATATCCAATGATAAAGTTATTATTGTTATTATTATTATAATTATTATTATAAGTAATATTTTATAAGTATTACTATTACGTAATTTATGGTGCATTTGCAATTAAATTTCTAAACAGATGTTAAATACTAGTTAAAATACAAAAATTGGTACCTGTCCTAATTTCAATCATCATTTTTAGAATTTACCCTTTATCCAGGTTTCGGAATTTTAACCAAATTAATTAAGAACCTACACCCGTTTCGGTGGCCACGTGGTCTAACGCGCTACTCTCGCAGTAGACTAGACTGCCGATGACGGTGAAATTCAAGTGAGAATTTCGGTCGTGTGAACCGATGGTAATTTTTCCAAAATTGTTTTCCATTCTCCCTCCACGTATATGTGGATACAATTCCTTCCTTCACCTTCCTAATCCTGAAAACCAACAGCGTGATTAATACTTAAGCGAAAAAGCCGAACGGGTAGTAAGGCGCGGTGCTAACAAAAAAATATTAAAACTTGAAAAAATATTACTATAAGACTAAAACGAAAACATCTAGTTGAGATTATTTGAAACCAATTTGTATAACTTAACGTAAAATTTCCAACCAAAGTTATTGACGTAATAGTAAACCTGTGGAAACATGAGTTTATTTTTAGTTCCAGGAAATCAACCGAGACTTTTAGAGCCGCCTACTTCTACCTGTCGTTTGGGTTCTTGTTGCTGAGGACCTACAGCGTCAACCTCCTGATCGCCGGTATCCACGACGAGGCCAAGAAGCCCAGCAGATATCTTCACTTTGTGCCTGCCAATAGTTTCTGTCTAGAGGTCAAGGTCATGAACATGTTATAAGAAAATACCTCCACTTTGCACCTACTGAGAACTTCTTTCTGGAAATCAAATATATGGTCAAGTTATCCGAAAATACCTCCCCCCCCCCCTCATATTGGTTTAACTCTTGAAAGTTGGGAATTTTGTGAAATTTGAGATCTGGAGTTGGGAAATTTGAGTCTTATTTTGTATCCAATTACTTTCTATTATGAAAGTCCTTGACCAAAGAACTATACAAACAGATTTAAAATTTCCCTACTGTTGATCCCTACTCTACAAAAAATCATAACTTCCAAAATCGTCAAACATTTAAAGGAGATTCCTTGTTTAGTAGATTGTATAAATCTTAGTCAACCAAGTAGTTAGTAGCGCCGTTGTCGGTAGACAAAGAAAACGGCCGGTGAGTGTATGTCGAATCACAAGGGAACATGAGACGCCCAGTAGCAAAATTTCACTCAGCCAGCCATGCTTGAAGTGGCAGCATTGTCAGCTAATGTTTTATTTATTGTTTAGTGTTTTTAGTTGTGACTTTCATGGCTGCTAAACTGTCACAGTTTTATGATTCAAATTATCTTATGCCTTACAACCAGTGCCTTAATTAGACCTTTATTAAATTATGAAGACATGAATGTAGTGAATGTTACGCAATATCTTATTGTTTTCTTATTGAGATCTCTGACTAAGATGAAATGAGGACATTCAGGTTAGTGTTAATGGTTGACTTCTGAAATACATACTAATTTTTCTAGCATCTTATTTCATTGTTTATATAAATAGGCTTTAATGAAAGCAATTCAAATAGGCTCAAAGCAACAATGAAGGAAGAGGAGTAATAGGACTGTGTTACATTGTTACAACTCTTTTAATTCTTAATTTGATTAAGTAGAGTACATTAAACAAACAATAAAAAAATGTTCACCCTTTAACATTCTAAAATTTGGGATACATTTTTTAATTCGTTATTTAGTGTTCGATTTGCATGAAATTTCACATAACCATGTTGTTTAGAGTGCTGGTTTAAAATTTGCCATAAGATGTTATTTAATAAAATGCCAGGGGAAGCCCCTTCACACTCACGCGCTAAATTACGATATGTTTTGAATAGTTTATTGACGTACCAGTATTAAAATTTTAGGGCAACTTCCATGAGGTTATTAAGCAGGACATTGGTAGACAGGTATCAAAATACTGTATAAATATCAATAAATTCAATTTTTGTTGCTTTATTTTACAGTTTAAAATGTTTTTAAATAAACATGGCCAAAATTGATAATTTTTTGATAGGTGCCGAGCAAGTTCTACATCTCAGGGAGCTTACTAGTTAAATATTGCTTCCCACCGTGTTATAATAAAGCTGCGGTTTCCAACCTGGGGTTCACAGCGTCTTTTGGGTGGGATCACAACATAGAGGTTTTAGCTTTATATTTACTTTTTCAAGGATTTTAATAACTTTAAGATGATGCGAAATCCTAATAGAAACGTCAGTTGTTAAAGTGATAAAAACGACCTAGTTACTGCTTAGTTTCCTTTTGGCTATTCTATTCTGATAGCTTCCTGCTTACTTGTTTCCTGTGGCATCCTTGTAATGATGTTGCATAATATAAAATCATCCCCCAGTCCCGGGCTTATTGGTTCTATTTTACTACATATTATTCACATATAATCATAATTATAATCAATTTATGATAATTAAAACAAGCATTAGAGGACATTCGGATTTAATGTCACAATCTTTTGGTTTGGATGTTAGTGAAGGCTATAGTTAACTGTAGATTGTTCATACTGGTAGTAATACACAGTGAAAAAACTTATAAACTAGGATTTGAACGCTTTATTTTATCAAAGGGTCTCAATGGCCTCAGAGAGAAAAGTTGTGGTCATAAACTACAAAATGTTGGAAACTGCTGTAATAAAGTCAGTTAAATTTTTAAATCTAAAATACACGATTTGAACAATACATGCAAATCTAAATAAATATATNACATCCACAGAATCTTATGAACAAAATGTCTTTATATATGGTTGAAACAATATAAAAATTAAGATACAAGTACAAATAAGGGGGCTGTGTTACCATAAAAATCACTTCAGAGCGCTTTTAGAGGTGATTAATATTAATAATTATTCAAGCATTCAGCATTTAGGAGGTAATGCTGCTATTGAAAACAAAACACTTCAGATATCTTCTAGAACTGTTCATCAATTAGAATAATTTCTAGCATTTGGCAATTGGGGGATGTGCCCACCAAACCTTCCTCAATTTATTAGCTGGCTACAGCCTTAAAAATATATATATATAAATTAAAAAATACTCTTGCCTAAAAACTCGGTTAAAGGCTTGATTATCACCCGAAATTAAAAAATTGAGTCTTCTACTGCCCCCTCCCCTTTCCTCCCACACACACACATACACACACACACACACACATACACACGTTCTCAACATTGCCCTTCATGTACTCTCCTTTGCTACTTGGAAATTTTCCTAATTTCGAAATGCTTAGAGATAGGAAAAATACTGGTTCAGCTTCCCCCCCCCCCTCATTCCCCCCGAATATATTTCGTGCAACGCCCCTCCACTTTGCACCTGCTGAGAGATTATATCTGGAGGCCAAGGACATGTTCAAGTTATCAGAAAATACCTCCACTTTGCACCTGCCGAGAGATTATATCTGGAGGCCAAGGACATGTTCAAGTTATCAGAAAATACCTCCAATTTGCACCTGCTGAGAGATTCTATCTGTAGGTTAAGTTTATAGGTCACTTCATCGGTGTAATAAACCTGTTTTATATTTGTTTGACCGGGACCAGAAGCGTGCAGAAATCTACTTATCGAGGTGAACCCAAAAGAAACAGGAGCTGATCAGCTATTTGAACCCATTTCTGGCAATTAACTTGTGTTTTGTGTTTTTAGAATAATATGATCCCTGAAATAATACAAACACAAACCTTACAATTAGTAGGCACATAAAACCTTTCAACTTACATTTTATAGACACCCGCCCCCTTAAGTTATCTTGGCAGATGAGCTCATACTTGTTTTTCTTCTCTGGTCTTTATTTAAATTCAAGCACAGAAACAATAACACATGAAGATGGAGAAACACAAAACTAAACTCAGCCCAACTCATTATTGAGTTAGAGTTATGGAGTTCATATTAAATCAAGGTTTTTTTTGTTGTTGTAAAGCAGTTTTCTGGTCTAAAAAATATTCTTAAAAATTACCATTTCATCTTGCAGGTTTAAACTTCAATTATTGGTTTACTCTTCCAGGTTCGAATGTTATTGGACCACGTGACCTCTGATCCGGTTTCTTTCACGGCCATGAATTTCTTCTCCGTCACTCGTTCCTTAATTCTAACGGTAAGTTTTAGTAATTATTTTAGATACCTTATCTTAACACTTTATTCTAAGATTTTCAAACATATTTCTTGTAAGTTCTGCTTTACTTAGGCTGGGAGGGAAGATAATGTTTTGCCTTGGATCCAGCACGTGATGGTAATCCACCCTTAATCTGTAACAGGTGGATGTAGGGAGAATGACTACAGGCTTAGGAGACACTTGTTCGTTACTAGGTATCATCTAAAATAATTTAGGATATTCTATTTGTATTCGTGATGCTACTTAATTAAATATTCTAATTAATCGAAAATCGTTGTCCAAGTTCAAGTTAATTTGTAATTGGGGTTTTTGTATAATATTTGCGTATAACCCGAATGGGTAGTAAGATGCGGTGCTAATAATAATAATAATAATGTATAGTATTTTTTAGAAAGTGCACTTATGTTTATACTCTTAGCATATGTAATCCAGGGAATGTTTTTGAATAAATATGTATGACTGATTAAATCCAAACATCCTTAGTAAAACTTAAAAAATATATATACATTGTATTTAATATCAGATATTTTTTCACAAATATTTGAAATCGATAATTAGAACCAATGGTTATTTTCCTCACTACGTTATTCATATTAATTATAAAAAATATGGTATTTAAACTAGACTATAAAATAAATGCACTCGTGTTCGTGGAGGAAAAACAACACTCAGTACACCCACCCAGTATTCGAACCTTGACCTCCTGGGACCTACAAACCAAAATAAAGGAGCGTGGCAATTAGACCACTTGGCCACCGATGCGGGTTAGTCGATTCTAAACGTTTAATCGACCCAATGTCTAAGCGGAGGAGAAGGGGATTACAGATTTTGGAGACACCAATTTGACACCTTGATATGTCTTAAATAATTTAATAATTGTCTGCATTCGTCCTACTACAGGGCAATTCTAGTCACCACTACTGTGTTTGTTTCTTTAGGTTAACTTGATTTGTTGATATTGTAATGATGTGACTGTGTCTACATTATATATATATATATATCACAGCTGAGGAAAAAGTGGGCAAGTTTATTATTTTTGGCACCAAAAGCAAGCAATTGGGGGGGAGGGGAGGTCAGATAGCGGGCGATGCCGGCCAATAGGCCGTGTTAGGAGAGATTGGGTGGTTAGATGGGGGAGCGGGGGGCATGAGTGTAGTGAATCCACCATCATCCTGTCAAACATGGCCGACCAGGTCTTATGTGCCGTGTGGGGGAGAACAACAAAACCCCCCAAAATATGGGAAATGCGCCCTATTTGGGGATACAACAAACTGCATAAGCTTTTATTATTTTAGATATTAATGTTATTTTCAAGAACCCCAAGGGGTTGGGAAAAACTATTATTTTCAATTATGTGCTTATTAATATGTATGTAAATAAATTTTAAGTGAGAATAGATAAAAATCCTTATGAAAGAAAGAAAGCAAGCATTTGAGTGGATATTTACCTAATATGAGCCTGACATTGTTGTCTTAAAGGTATCTAATAAGGCCCTGCTCAGATCACCAAAATACCATCTGTATCCACATTTACGAAACCGGGCAGGTATTCAACTACAAATATTGAAAAAGCAATCAAAGACCAATTCAAATATAAATGTAGCCAATTCAATCAATAATAGGTTTTAATTTTTGTGAGAGAAACATTAGAAAAAAACCATTGTTAGATGAACATAAACCTGTTGTAGTTTAGTTTTTTAATTTGATATTATTTCCACAACAAGGACTGGGACATAGGTCAAATAACTGCTGCTCTTTTTTATAGCTATTTTTAAAAAGAAAAAAAATGTTGTTTCTAGTTACAATTCGATTTAAACAGGAATACATTTTTTTGAAAATCAAATAATTCACCTACCTAAAAAAATCATATATTTAGACGTCAAATCAGCTATCACTTTTAATTAATAATAGAAAGAACACTAATAATATAGTAAGAAAATTCTTATTAATGTTGGCAAAAACAAAAAATTGAAAGTATGCATATTTTATAAACGTTCCTTCTCAGTAGAATCATAATATATCCTGATTTTGGTAGGAAGAAGGTGTATTTGGTGATTACTAAAGTTACTAAAACAATTTTTATGTATTCATACATCAAATCATGTGATCTGCAGCCGTCACTTTTGATAGATACTATCAATACCTATAAAATAACATAAATAATAAAGTAAAATGTTATCAATGTTGAACACAAACAGATATGTTTGAATTCTTTAAACTGTTCTCCTAATTAAAATCAAGATATACATATTATGGAACTTAGCTTAGACGGTCGAGGTGTTGTGTAGTTTAATAGCTCAGTGGTGCGGGTTGCTGTGGAGTTTTTTCAGGGGAAATCAGCAGAGGCGTAACTAGGCTCCCTTGCGCCCTTAGTATTTGCGTCACTCTCCCCTCTCCCCCACCAACACACAACAGAAATAATATATAGCTTTATCGCAATAGCCACATTATTTGTATAAAAATTACTGCTAAAATTAAATTAATTACTGTCGGTTTAGTTGTATTTTTATCACCATATCTTATTTCCCATTTGGGTTATACGCTTATGTAATAGTTACATTACTAGTTCTAGGGGTTAGAATGGTTACAATTCGAGGAAGTGTACTCGAATTTGCGTGGAGGGGGAGTGGAAACCCATTTTGGAGAACCCCACTCACTATACTCGACCAATTTTCGAACTTTAATCTCCCCGTCATCGGTGGTCTAGTCTAGCACGATAGTAGCGCCTTAAACCATGCAGCCACTGAGGTATGTATTCGTTTAGTTGTCAATAATTTAATGGCCTTGATTAAATACCTCGTGTAATTTAGTGGGTTAAATGATAAGGGACATAAATTTATCTATAAGCAGTAAATCAAAATAAACTACACTGCGTGCGATCTCTACAATACACGGCGTGAAATTTATAAATTAGGCCTACTCATTCTACACGACCCAAGTACTCGGAGCGTCCAAAGTGAGGACGAGACGAGAAGAGAAGGAGGGAAAATGCCCACGGCTAAATAGTGCTGCTATGCGAGAAGGATAGGGAAGCTTCTGCCTCATTTGATCTTACCGCGAAAGCGACGACACGTTGCACTACACTCCATAGTCTCCAGCGGTCTATCTCTATACGACCTTGAAATATCTCCTACCACTCCGCCACCAGCTCTTGCCCCTGGACTCACGATCGCAGATAACTTGTGACAGATTTAAAGGTTGATTCACACTGATAGGACTGTGCGCAGACTGTGCTGGGACTGTGTCGGGACTGTGTCGTGCTGCCAACAATCTCGAACAGGTCATTCCCATAAGAGTTACCTTGTAAGACCGTATTTGATTCACACTCATAAGACTGTGCTCAGGCCGTGCTGTGACTGTGTCGTCTTGGATCGTTTCAAAAGTGATTTCCCAAGGTCACGGTCCAGTTCGGTACGAACAAAGTCCCAACACAGTCCTATCAGTGTGAATGTAGACTTAAAGGTTTTTTTTTGTTTTTTGTTTTTTCGTCCAATCAGTCTTTTTTCTCCTTGATAATCTTAGTCCAAATGTTCCTGCCCGAGAATGCCCGCGAAGTCCCAAATAATGTCCTGCCATCAGGTGATAGGTTTGTTACAAGAGTTATGTTGGGATGGATAGACGTCGGGGATCTCTGTGGGAGATAGACATGTGAAATTCTAATAGAAACGTAAGTTGTTGACGTGCTAAAAACGACCTAGCTACTGCTTAATTTCCTTTTGGCTAATCCATTCTGATAGCTTCCTGCTTACTTGTTTACTATGGCAGCCTTGTATTGCTTCTAGCATAATATGAAATCATCCCCCAGTCCCGGGCTTATTGGTTCTATTTTACTACATATTAGTCACATATAATCAATTTATAATAATTAATACAAGCATTAGAGGACATGCAGGTTTAATGTCACGATCTTTTGGTTTGGTTTGTTGGTGGAGGCGAAGTAAGGATTTTAATTCTGGCCAGGCGCAGTTTATCCTAATATCCCTCCAAGTAAATAAGTGTACATTTCCTCTAAATTTTACCTATCCCAATGCTATTGTTAATTGAAGATATTCCGGGCTTGCAGTGAAAAAAAACCTAAAAACTAAAATTTTAACGCTATTAATTTATCAAAGCGATGGCCAAAGAACGAAAAGTTGTATCATAAATTTAGAATGTTGGAAACCGCTATAATAAAGTTAGTTAAATTTTTAAATCTAAAATTCACGATTTGAACAATATTTGCAAATATAAATAAATATATTCAGGCTCAATTGGATATTTAGCTTAGATGCGGAAAAACTGCAATAAATAATATTTCAAGTTACACTGAAAAAGGCTCGTAGATTTAAAAACCCAGTATGAAAAAATAAAAAAGGCAGTCGCTAGGGGAGAAGTTTTGGGGACTCAAACCATACCAGGAATTTTATGAACAAAATCACTTTATATTTGGTACAAACAATATAAAAATTAAGATACAAGTACAAATTAAGAGGATGTGTTACCATAAAAAGCACTTTAGAGAAATTCTAGAGGTGTTTATTATTTAGAGTTTTTTCTAGCCTTCGGCAGTTAGGGGGTTATGTTCCTATAAAAGAATCACTTCAGATAGCATTTAAAACAGTTTATAAATTATAATTATTTCTAGCTTCCATTAGTTGGGGGATGTGCCCAAAACCCCTCTCTCTGAAATTATTAGCTGTCTACGGCCTTGCAAATAAATAGATACATTTAAAAATATACTTGCCTAAAAATTTGGTTAAAGGCTTGATTATTACCCCAAATTAAAATAAAAGTAGGAGTCTTCTCTTTGCCCTCCTTCCCCACCCCCCTAAACATTCTCATATATTCCAACCTTGTACTCTCCTTTGCTACTTGGGAATTTTTCTAATTTCGCAAGGTTCTAGCTATAAGATGTCTGAATCTTGGAAACAACTATTGACACAACTCTTCTTTTCTTTCAGATGGGAGCGTCCATCTTCACCTACGAGATAGTGCTTGTTCAAATGTATGGAAGATAAATCAATGCAACTATAGTGAGACTGTAACAATGAATTTGGAGTTTTTTGGTTTTATCAGACGCAAGTGAAATAAATTTTTGCAGTCAACATCCAAATCCCAACTTGGCCCGATATTTTCCCTTTCAGTACCTTTATATTATATATGTATCTTATACTGCATCTTTATCATCATCCTTGTAATTATTTACATTTCCATCCTCATTACATGACCATACCATCTCAGCCTTGCTTGCTCTACTATCTCATGTACTCCAACATCCTCATTACATGACCATACCATCTCACCCTAGCTTCCTCTACTATCTCATGTACTCCAACAT
>CABFVZ010005292.1:2893-28701 GCA_902151445.1 Timema monikensis | reverse complement strand
CCCCCCCCCCCCCTTAGGTAGAATAATTGATTATTTTTTTAGACCAATGAAAGTGGAGGATGAGGGCTGTGGCGGCGACCAATGAGGCTGTATATTAATTCTTGGAGTGTAAATAAAGGGTAATTAATTGCAGGGGTGAAGCTGGGATTGAACTCAGTACGGGCGAATGGACGAAAAATGCAACATGATAGACTACTAACATTTATGTTCATAAAGGGAAAATTATCCTAAAATATTCTCTCATGCTTTTCATAAGTTTTTTATTTTATATATTTACATGTAGATAAAACTATATGAACATTTAACAAAAAGCTATTTTTATTTGTAATCTTACTCCTATGTTGTGAGAGTGAAGGTTGGCAATGGAGGACGCGGTATAAGTACCGTGCTGTGATGTGCACGCGGGTAAGTTAAATATCTTGTGTTGCGCTGATAAGTGAATGCAGTCTGTTAATTTAATTCCAAGCAAACGGATGTTGTATTAAGGCGGAATGTTATGAAGCCGTGCAAACATCACAGTTTACATCCCACAGATGATAGATAATATTCCGTGTCACTGAAATCAACAAAACTCCACATCTGTGAGCAGATAACATCAGCGCAATTCAGATATAGTTTCATAAACATAATGTCGGTTAACTGTTGATCTACACCCCCCGGGTCCGGGTGGTCGGGTCGGTTAACTGTTGATCTACACCCCCAGGGTCCGAGTGGTCGGGTCGGTTAACTGTTGATCTACACCCCCAGGGTCCGAGTGGTCGGGTCGGTTAACTGTTGATCTACACCCCCAGGGTCCGTGGTGGTCGGGTCGGTTAACTGTTGATCTACACCCCCCGGGTCCGGGTGGTCGGGTCGGTTAACTGTTGATCTACACCCCCCGGGTCCGAGTGGTCGGGTCGGTTAACTCTCAGACCTGCTCCAGCAGGTAAGACCCTTAGACATTTTTTTTTAAATGTTTGGTCCAACGGTTTGGATTATTGGTCTCAGTGGGTCGGTTCCAAAATATTGCCAGATCCGGGGCTGCTCTAACAATTCTATTCTTGAATCCAAATTCCACAAATCAATCTAAAGCCAGTCAGTTCTTCTGTGATATAATTAATTACGGAATTCGTCACACACCAATAGACATAAAAGGTGCGAATTATTTGTGTACGGGGAATTAGAGGTGATTCGTTTGTAAGTTATTAAATAATTATATATTTGTAATTATATAGGTGTAAATACATCGCATGCTTTCAGAGCTATACAGCTACGTCATTTTAGTCGCACTAATGGACAGGCTGAGGAGAAAGGCATTTTTATCAAATGTATCTGCATCTGCGTGTGAAAATTGTGGTGAAATATTTTAGGATAAACGAACCTTGAAAACCTAATCGATTGTTTTTCAATTGATTTATTAATTTGATTTAATTTTAAAGCAGTGTTTTTTAACAATCCAGTCGGTTTTAATTATTTGTTCCTACGTTTCTTACTATTCCCTTCTTTCAATAAATTACAGATATAAATAGTAGATGGTCAATAAACTCAATAAGAAAATTAATAATTTGAAAGACTCGAATTCTTCTGTGAAACCTAAAAACACTTTTCCTGAAGACTTACTATTTTACAAAAAGTGAGTTTATGAAAATAAAAACTGTCCTCAGTGGTAGCCCTATTTGACGATAAAGGTTTTTTCCGCTGTTCCCTCGCTCTAGCCGGGCTACCAAGCTCCGGGGAATCCGGCGTCCCGGAAAAGCCCGGAAATGCAATCCACGCTGTTCCCCTGCCTCTCGGAAACTGCATCACGTGACCTCAAGTTGTGAAACACAATAACAGTGAAATGGACTTCCTCCGGACAGGTCAGGATTAGAGCAAGATGGTTGCCCAACTCTCACTGTCAGGGACAGGGCTGAGAAAGATAAGAGAGGTGAACAAATAAGAGAATGGAGAAAGTTACATCATGTAGAACTACGTGGTTTGTACGCATCCCCAAGCAAAGGAAAATAAGCTGAGATGGGTCTTGTGACGTGTACATAGAGTTTTAGTTGGGAAACCTGCAGATACAAGAACCCTTTGGTAGGCAGAGACATCGTTGGAAGCATAATGTGAGCAAGTATTTGAAGGAGGTTGTGACAGTGTAGCTTATGTTCTGGTGACCTTGAAGCTTACAGCTCCTTAAGACCAGAGTTTAGTTGTGGGTGAGAATTGATTATTACGGGGGTATGATTCCAACATTCCAACATTCAACATTGACCAGTCAAACGTTTGAACGTGTTTGCAAGCTAGCACTCTGTTGCTTGTTGATAACTTCTCGTGGATTTTGTTGACAATAATAAGCTTATCATGCTAATATAGTCACCTTCATGTCTTGAACTGCTGTTCAATGTTATCTGTAGACAAACAGGCGTTGAAATCATCCCTGAATGACTAGCGAATAGAAGCACTAGCACAAGGCGGATGGAATGTTTGATCTATTTACTAGTACGTCATTACGTCATTAGTTAATCAATTTCAAAAAATAGTAATAGTAAGTGCATTAGTTTTGCTCCTCATGTAGTAAACATTAGGACGTAAAGGTAAAAAAACAACCTTGTCGGTTTTAATTTGTAGCCCCACATTTCCTGTCTCGAAATGTGATTGTAATTTGTAGCCCCACATTTCCTGTCTCAAAATGTGATTGGAATTGCAATCAAAGCCCTGAAGAAAGCCGACCATGTCTATGACTGATACTCCATCACCAGAACACAGTCCTAGTGTAATCAACAGGGATTCGAACTCTAGTACTGAAATTCCTCGACAGGTTTCAATGTATTAGAACGAAATAAGCTGCACAGGACTGTACAATATACAGACTATCGCAAGTATTGGTGAAAGGAGAACAATTTGGTTTCTAGTTTCTGTGACAAAATTACCCAAGTTTTAAGACATTAATTACCTATAAATATATACTTGAATACAAGACTCAAATATTGGGTTAATTAGTGAGTTAGCCACGCAATAGACCTAATGGCTAATTAAAGATATATTTTACAAAATATAATAAAAAATCCATGAACATCCTAACTTTTATAGAGTGACCCATTACTTTCACTCAAATAATATTTTGGGCTTGAACTTTCGGCTCTTTATCTTGAATAAAAATAAATACAAATGGTAAAATAACCAAACTATTAAATCTAATCTACTCCCAGCAATACTTGTGATACAAACCAAGCCTATCTTATATAGCCCGGAATCATCTGAGACACATAATATATTATATTCCCTGGGATCACTATACTACGGCAACACGCAGCCTATAGCTATCATATAGACCCTATCAACAGATCAAATAAAAATGTGCTGTATATTAGACAGCAAAAAATATAATAAGTTAAACTCTAGGTAGTAACATCGTTTGGAAAAATACATTTTTACGTCTTATCTGGGTGTTTTTAAACCCAAAATTCATGTTGCAGATAACGTGCAATGTTATAATAGATCTCTGTGACAAAAAATAATTGTGTGAACATGAATACCTACATTATATATTGGAAAGTGCGCACATCGGTAGGCAAGATTCACTATCAAATGTGATTGAAGATTAATTACCAAAAATGGATTTTTAAAACAGACAACGTTATTTTTTATAAAACAACGTTTAAATATATATTATCCTGTCATTGATGAAACTAAATATTACTGAAATTAACTATTTTCTTTTAAAACTTGGTTCTCGGTAAATTATTATTGCTCAATTCCAATTTTTTTGTTTGCTTCATATTGTCTTTTATTTGTTTGTACTTTACTTATTACAAACACTTCCGTGGGTCAATTCTCTTTTATTATGATTTATATATAATTAAGGCATGGTCTAAAATGGCATGATGGCACAGAATGGCCCACCAAGTACACATAATACTTGTAATTACTGGTAAGTGTTGAAATTGTGTTCCACGTAACTAGATCAGGAAGTGTTTCCACGGGTAAATTATCGTATTGCTCATATTGGAATGTGGACTCCAGTACATTTAAACTAAGTGACTGTAATATTACTCGTTATTTCAGTTTGTTATGGTAAACGGGTTCTATGCACACGTAATACCAATAACCTAGATTATATGTAGGCCTAAGTACCAGATTCATACATGGGTCAGTGAGCCAGCTTAATCTTAAGTTTATATCATACTAGAGAGATTTAATTATATTCTCACTCAACATTTAGTTGTTTTACCTCTGAGTTAATCTTAGGAGAGCCCATATTGGTGGACACGAGGTCCAAGTCATCAGTCCGGTCTGGTATGGCTAACTGCTAACAGGGAGTTGGTATTCAGTCCTGGCTAACTGTTAACAGGGAGTTGGTATTCAGTCCTGGCTAACTGGTAAGGGGGAGTTGATATTCAGTCCTGGCTAACTGCTAACAGGGAGTTGGTATTCAGTCCCGGCTAACTGCTAACAGGGAGTTGGTATTCAGTCCTGGCTAACTGCTAACAGGGAGTTGGTATTCATGTCCTGGCTAACTGTTAACAGGGAGTTGGTATTCAGTCCTGGCTAACTGCTAACAGGGAGTTGGTATTCAGTCCTGGCTAACTGGTAAGGGGGAGTTGATATTCAGTCCTGGCTAACTGCTAACGGGGAGTTGGTATTCAGTCCTGGCTAACTGCTAACGGGGAGTTGGTATTCAGTCCTGGCTAACTGGTAAGGGGGAGTTGGTATTCAGTCCCGGCTAACTGGTAAGGGGGAGTTGGTATTCAGTCCCGGTCAAGTATAAGTTACTGAGGAGGGTTTATCTTAAAAATTGCTGTCTTCCTCTCGACCCACGTAAATGCGGGTACATTTCCTGAGCCCTACCCTACTAAAATGCTTATAGTCCAGCCGGATAAGAAAATGTTCCAAAGGATAACAATTATATTTCACTAAACACTTTATAAATTGTGCTACTTTACGTTCAGGCTCTCGACTTTGTCGACAAAGATCTGAGCTGAAGATAGTACAGTCAGTACATCCTACTTTGGTGTGGACAAACAAAGCTGGGGACGAGATAAATGGCCAATGTTTGTGCAGTTTTTAGGGCAAAACTTTGCTTTTGCCAAAATAAATAACATATTGCTCCAGTAAAACAAAGAGTTTAAATTTCTTCGCGTGTTGATATCAACATTTTCTGAACATTTGTCACGAGCATCGTGGTATTATCCAGCAAACTTTCTAGATGAAGAGCAAAACAACCTTGTCATCAAATTCCAGAACATCCTCGAGAGATAGTCAAGACATTTTGAGGTCACCAAACTACGTTTCATGTTTGTACTAGAGCATTATTTATTTATTTTGGCCAAATCAAGTTTTGTCATAAAAACTGCAAGAACACTGGCCTTTCCTCGCGTCCCCTACAGCCACCTCAAATGAGACATTTCTCGAAGCGATGAGAACTCCCCAGTGGGGCTCTTACCTGCCAAGAATTAGACTCGAGAGCGAGGAAAGACATCCTGGAGGCGTTGAACCTGTTGTGACTTGCTGGAGGCGGCGGCTGGCAGCAGTGGGGCGCCACTGAGTGCCGGACCAGCCCCCAGCAGGACGCGGCGTCTTCGCTACCCTCCACCCCCGCGAGACCGTCTGCGGCTCTTGAGACAACCCGACCAGAGGAATGTGGCGGGCAGGGCTCGATATTGACACTATTTAGAAAACATCCCTCTGAGAACAATTCATATAAACGTTGATACCGGGAAATAAAACTCTCCTTTGTGTGTTGATAACAAACAACATAACCGTCGAACTCCACAAACTTGTAAATGTTATTTCTCACTTCAGGCGATAAAACAAACCGGCCAGTTTTAAGAATAAACAAATATTGACTTACTTTTAAACACGCAGATTTAAAAATAGAGCTTTTGTCCCATAAACGCGCAGAACACTGAGTTTCCTCACGAAATGATTGTTTTGTCGTAATCCCCCTCCTCAGAGCCACACACAAGTTTTGCCATCCATCGTGGTCGTAATGGTCGACAGAGGACGTCTATCTCGCGAAGTTTGTCTTCAGTAACTTCATCTTCACGGCAGAAAGTTTATTGCAGGGGTGTTGGCTTCACAGCTTGAATCAATTTGACGGATTCTTATCGGAGCCGTTGAAAACCCCTTTCCGCATCTTTGTGCGTTCCCAAAGGTTTTCGATAGCAATTACATTTCTTGACGTTTGTTTGATTGTATGAGTGAGCGCGCAGTCCAAGGGTTTGGGAGTGATTCGCCACGGCACTCTTTTAATGCAGGTCTAATTCAATTTGAACTTCCGCGAAACCTAAACTCGTTTATTTTTAGTGTTTTTAAAGTCACTCATGAAGTTCCGATTGTAGACTTCATCGTACACTTCATAGAAGCATCTCTACAAATATAGACAGGTTATTTCGTTGTATAGTGGACTATATTTGTATAGTACTACTCTAAAATATGTGTTTTATTGTAAAGTTTGATCAATATATTCCATTAAATAAAATCCCCCATGAAATTAGTGTTTTTATTGTTTGCACTATTATTACTAAGGTAATAAAGTTTTCTAGGGGAAAATAAATCAATCTAAGTTTTATTATATAGTTAAAAATCTGACTTGCTATTTCTAAATTCAATTAGTCTATAATATTTAAGAAATAAACTTTAAGGATAAAATTTTTATTTTATACGCTGGCCCCCTTAATAAATGAGAAAAATCAGTTTATTTAATAATACACTTTTGAATGAACTAAGTTACTACCCGTGTCAAATAGAGCAAATGGCATGATATATATATATTTGTGAAATTAAATTATAGCGTTTAGGATTTACTTAAACATACATAGGCTAATTCTGGCAAAAGAGCTTGTTTGACAAATAGTCATCCAAAAACTTGGATTGAATGATTTAGAAGAAACTTGGGATGCAAACAGTTTACTCTAGCATTTATAGAACGCGTTTTATAAAATAATTCCTTGTATGAATATAAATACAAACATGATGACGTAATTTAGTTAACCTTAAGCAGCACGATAGAACAGATGGAGCAAAAAAAAAAACCATTGGTAAACCCGAGAAAGCGCGGAGAAATATTTCACCCCGCAAATAAAGAGATAACAAGTACACATAAGTTGTACTTAGATCAAGTTTTCAAAGGCCGTGTACTCACGTAATAAGCATCTAAGTTCAAGGTCGGTGTCTACTATAGCCGGCAACTGTTCCCACAGAAAGGGGGGGAGGGGGGGTTGCCCGAATGGAAAGAGGGAAGATGTGTGCTGGCCTACTTCCCTTTACGTTACAACTAAACAGCAGAACGCAATTAATCGCTTACATGGGTAAATAAATAAAGAAGAGAAGGTCTCGTTTCCCCCAAAGTGCAACGTCCCCCGAAAACCGGCGGTGATGGTGATGACGATGATTTTTGAAATGTGTACCGCGGAGAACTGGGTGGGCAATATCCCTTGCGGGGGATCTGGCCGACAAATTCCCCCCTTCCCCTCGTTACTGGGGAGCTCTTACATCCCCTCCCCTCCACACAACCCCCTCTCCGTCATGATCCCGAGGGAGAGCGCCCAAGCACCCCCTTGTAGCGAAACCCGACTCTCAACCTCAGGCGAACATATCCCCCTCCTTCCCCTCAAGGAAACAAGGGGGGGGGACACTCGGTTCCTAGCGCGCAAGCGNCCCCTCCCCGGCTATATTTAGATCATGAACTCCCCTCTCCCTCCCCTCGCCCTAAGTACAAGGTGAACTTAGATCCCATCATCCCCTGAGATGAGGATTGGCAAGTAAACAGATGGACCTTGTTATAATATTTCGGGGGTTGCAGCCGCTTGTCTATCTCGAGACGAGGAACAGCCCTCCCTTTTAATAGGAACTGGACCATCATTTTGATAGAAATCAATCAGAAAAGGTTTGAGACACGTTTCTTAGTCGCGGCTCGGATGTGAACTATTAACACCCAAACTTCACGGGAGAAAATAACCTAGCCCTGCACCTACTAGTGGCAGAAGAACCTTATCTATCGGAGAGAGGGGGATATTAGCAACAAATAAAGTCTTTGAAAATCTTGGTTCGACCCCCAAGGGTCTGGAGCCCTCCCTCGGAAAATGTTGAAAAACTTGGATGCCCCCAGAAGATATTTGTAGTTTGAGGCAAGACCATCTTTCAGCTTCGTTTTCACAACTGCTAAGTGTTTGTAACTAAAGGAACTGCACTGGTTAGATCGCGCTGTGTCGGTTTGAAGGCTGAGAAGCGGAGTTTCAGACCCTTGACTAAAACTTCTAACGGTGCGTGGTTCGTCTCTTGGCTGGGATCCTTTAGTTCTAACAATGACCAGGAGGTTGGGGATTTAATCCTGGATGAGAGTAGCTACTGATTCCCCACCCTCTCTCCATGCAAAAACAGGAACATTAACTTTAAATTCTACCTTGCTCATCTCTGCCCTACCTGAATAGTTAAATAAGGATATTGATACGCTTTGGGCAGAAGACATCTTGTTTGAGATGTATTTAGGACCCCCCCGTGATGTGAAAACAATGGAATTACAGATATTCGGAGTTCACTAAGTGAACTAACGTTTCTACCTATACATATATTGTTTTTAAAACTCATAATTACCGGATCTCCCGGTTAGCAACGTCTGATGTCCCTTGAGGTTGACGATATTCTCTGTTTGTCACGCTCTTCCGCTGTCAGCCCTACGGCCTGTACACCAAGGTCATACTGTAGTGATACATCCTATGAAATAGATGCACACAGCATTCCGGTCAGCAGAACTTATTGGAGGAAGTAGGGAAGGGAAAAATAAGATCTACAGTGCATCCGGTTGGAGTCAACCCAGCTCTCTTGAGCTCAAAGCTCACTGGAGCTTGGTCCTACTATGGTCCTACTATGGTCCTACTATAGTCCTACTTAGAGTGATTGAGGTATTACTCTTCGAGAACCTCATTTGCTCTAAATATAATTGTTAGATTTTGTTAAATAAAGAGTTGAGCTTAGGTATAAAAAGTAGGTAGTATTTATATTCTCTCTCTCTCTCTGTGTGAGATCAGACAATATCTTGAACGCGTTGCTAATTTCCTCCCATGGCGATGCATGCCAGGTTTTCCCCCCTATATTTTATTAGCGATACTTTAAATAGTTGCAACTCCTTAGTTAAAACACAGAAGATGTAAAACTCCCTTTATTAAAGATTAGTAATGAAATGTGTTTTAAATGCCAGCGAGATCTTGACGAGGAATAACATCGCAATAACACAACAAGCAGTTCTGTGCTTACCATGGCAACACTTCACGACACGGCACTGAGCATCATGCGACAGTAGCTGTTTCGTTAGTCACACGGACATTAGAATGAATTGTCGGATGTCGAGGTTCTGGTTCTGGTTCTGGTTCCGGTCAGGTGTAATTATATATTGCTTGGATTATGAACATATGTTTGTAAGTAGGTACAGAGTGAGATACAGTGCACCGAAATACTGAGAGAAGTATTTATACGAACTTTTACTAAGCATGATCAAATTAATATTAAAATAGTTTTAAAGTTGATTTTAACATTTTTGAATTTATTGTTCAATAAATAGGTGAGTATTTTCGCGAGATCGATGATGTGAATAATGGTCGATTGTGTCTGTCAGTGAGAATAATTAACGACATATAAACTAGACTGACTTTAGCTCATTAGAAGATGACATTGTTATTTACATTTCCCTCGACCAAGACCTGTTGATCGGAACACAAGTAAAATGACAACTATCTTGTTTACCGGAAATCTGGCGATCTACTGATAAGTACATGTTTTAACAAATAACGTGATATTTAAACTATTTATTCAAGAATGTCAGGGAATGTTGGGGGGTATGTAACAATGGCATTGATAATATATCAGAAGTGACAGCTGCAAATCAAATGACTTGACGTATGAATACTTGAAAGTATCTAGTAGCTTTTTCTGTTGGATATGGTTCTTCCTACAAAAATTGGACTGTAAATATGTAAATTACCAAACTTAAGATTAAAGTTTGAGAATTCATTTTAAGTATATCAGTAACATGTTTACTGAAGTAAAGTCTGAGCTTATACATCAGTAACATGTTCCCTGGAGAAAGTCTGAGCTTATACATCAGTAACATGTTCCCTGGAGACAGCCTGAGCTTGTATATCAGTAACATGTTTACTGAAGTAAAGTCTGAGCTTATACATCAGTAACATGTTCCCTGGAGAAAGTCTGAGCTTATACATCAGTAACATGTTCCCTGGAGGCAGCCTGAGCTTGTATATCAGTAACATGTTTACTGAAGTCAAGTCTGAGCTTATACATCAGTAACATGTTTACTGAAGTCAAGTCTGAGCTTGTATATCCGTAACATGTTTACTGAAGTCAAGTCTGAGCTTGTATATCAGTAACATGTTTACTGAAGTCATGTCTGAGCTTGTACATCAGTAACATGTTCCCTGGAGAAAGTCTGAGCTTATACATCAGTAACATGTTCCCTGGAGACTAGCCTGAGCTTGTATATCAGTAACATGTTTACTGAAGTCAAGTCTGAGCTTATACATCAGTAACATGTTCCCTGGAGAAAGCCTGAGCTTGTATATCAGTAACATGTTTACTGAAGTCATGTCTGAGCTTGTATATCAGTAACATGTTCCCTGGAGACAGTCTTAGCTTGTATATCAGTAACATGTTCCCTGGAGACAGTCTGAGCTTGTATATCAGTAACATGTTTCCTGGAGACAGTCTGAGCTTGTATATCAGTAACATGTTTCCTGGAGTCAAGCCTGAGCTTGTATATCAGTAACATGTTTCCTGGAGACAGTCTGAGCTTGTATATCAGTAACATGTTTCCTGGAGACAGTCTGAGCTTGTATATCAGTAACATGTTCCCTGGAGACAGCCTGAGCTTGTATATCAGTAACATGTTCACTGAAGACAGCCTGAGCTTGTACATCAGTAACATGTTCCCTGGAGACAGCCTGAGCTTGTATATCAGTAACATGTTTCTTGGAGACAGCCTGAGCTTGTATATCAGTAACATGTTCCCTGGAGACAGCCTGAGCTTATATATCAGTAACATGTTTCCTGGAGACAGCCTGAGCTTGTATATCAGTAACATGTTTCCTGAAGACAGCCTGAGCTTGTATATCAGTAACATGTTTCCTGGAGACAGTCTGAGCTTGTATATCAGTAACATGTTTCCTGGAGACAGCCTGAGCTTGTATATCAGTAACATGTTTCCTGGAGACAGTCTGAGCTTGTATATCAGTAACATGTTCCCTGTGGTTTATTTTCCTTCCTATTTCAATTAACAAGACATTGACTGAAGCCGTACTTCAGGACGAGGGGAATAACAGAGCGAGTAATAGAGAGAGAGGGCAAGACTCACCAAGAGCAGAAACAGGGTGGAGAGGGGGGACGCCTGTAACGGCGCTTGCGGACGCTCATACCTGGGGCGTCGCGCTGAAAGGGAAGAAGGAAAAGAGGGGTGAAGGAGCTGACGTCACAGACCCTTGAGGGGTGAGAGGCTTGGAGGGCTAGGGAGGGGTTTAGCTGCAGGGGAAACATTGGCTGGGAGGACGCTCGGCTCTGATTGGAGAAGGAAAGGACGTCTTGCGTCACTTGTTCTTCCTCAGCGCATGAAAAGAGAGAAATAAAATGTATATAACCTCAAACAAACTGTGTGAAGAATAAAACAGAAGGATTGGGGTCGCGTTCATTTCTCGATTACGTTACAACTTTTACCAACCACGACTTGCATCTGGTGGGCTTCTAGAGGCTTCTGTTGTAATCAGGTTACACAACAGGGCCTACACATGGTCAGTACTGTCGGGCCAGCCTCGTGGTCAGTCTTAGCACGGCTTGAAACCAACACAGGACAACTAACTAGACCATAATGGGTTGGACCAGTCTCGAATATGAATCGGTCGGGTTATACGCTCTAAGTACTAATTACGCTAATGGATTAGGAATTGGGAAGGTTGAATTAGAGGAAGTGAACCCGCATTTGCGTGGTGACCGAGATTCGAACCTCGATCTCCCCATCCTCAGCAGTCGAGCTCAACACGACAAGTGCGTTAGCCAACTACACCACCGAGGCGGGTTATAATAATATAATAGATAATCTAAATTTTACTAATAACACATTTTGTACTCAATACGATTTTTTTTTTTGCTAACTAAAGCTTTAATTTTTTTATTTTACTAAGCATTTAATTTAGTTGGGACTCAAAGTAAACAGTCAATATAGTAAAATGTTCCTCCTGACCTACAGTTAGTGTTACTGACCACTCGGACATGGTTCTATTATGTTTGCTCATAATACAGTGTTGCTGATATCACAGTAAGTTGGCAGTTGGTACAAACTACAATAGTCATTTCATTGATTGGTCTCAAGGTCACTGCGTGGGAACGCACTATAAGCAGTGCACAAGTTTAGAACACTCCATTATTTGTGAAAGGGTTTGATAACGTTTAATGTTGTTTACACCAAAATGCAGGGGAAAACCCCACATTATATTCTAATGTTTTGTTGTGAATCTATCAAGAGGAAGGATGGATCCAGGATCGTAGCACAAGTACGAGTTTATGCGTAAATCGTCGTTAATTTTCTTAAACTTGGGATTCTAAAGTATATTTGAGAAAATTTGAATTCGAGACTCAAATCCTTAAAACAAATAATCAATTGAAGTTTGTTTAGTTGCTGTTATACTCCTTATTGGGGGTTCAAACCAATTATAATTATAGAGTAAACTTCACAACCAGACCCCAGACCAGTAATTTATCCTTTAGCTGAATGTATGAATGTTTTAATGAATGGATTATTATAAGAAAGAATGTTAACATTTAGCTATTATTTATATTTTATTCTACTCTATTGTATTTATATTTCCCCCTATATTCATAATTATTTCAAGATTCAGATTCGGATACGAGATTCTGGATTCGGAGGTAAATTGAAGATTTGGATTAGTAAAATAGTGGATCCGACCCAACCAGGAAAAAAACCCTTTAAACTCGAGATAATATAAACTTTTTAACTGGTCAGAAATTTTTTGGTAATTTTGGTTTACATTTTGTTGAAAACAATATTAAAAATATCAAACAACTTGTTAAATATTGCGGTATTTCTAAACACCTGCAAGTCCTCAGTGTTCTGTCGTACAGCACCTTTGTGGTAGTTTGATAGATAGGCTAGGAATAATGTTTCAAACACGTTATCCTGGAAAGTACTTCTTTATCAAATAAATATACAGTATGACCTGTATAGTTCAAAAAGTTGTACAGTTCGAGCCCACTAAGATTCCCCATGAAAACTCCTATTTAAAGGAGGTATTTGTATAATTGACAGGCTGTCCATTGTTAACGATCTTTATTATCCCTCATATGCCAGGAATGACAAGGTTTCCTCAGTAGGGACGTGTTGACCCGGGTTGTATGCAACTGTGCTATAGATGAGTGAGATATACCTTTAGAGGGAATTTATCCGCATTTACCTGGAGTGAGAGTGTGAAATCACCTCAGTACACTCGACCGGTACTTGAACCCTTGTATCCCTGTTACCGAAGTTCAGTCCTCCATGAGAGCGATGTATTAGTGCCAGATGCTCTCACCCAGGCCTCACTTCAATATTGAGAGAAGTGCTAACCTCACTATCAAAATACCTTTCTGATACAATGTTTACAATATTTTCTGATACAGGTACTTTTGGTAAAAGTTGTTAACTATAAAATATGATTGAATCCTTAAGAGCTACCCGTGAAACATTATTTTTAAAATATCTTTACATTTGATGGCATGAATACTATTTATAAAAGATATAGAACATCGTTAGATACTATGCATCAAGTTATCCTATCATAGATATAGTTCAGTTTAGCTTCTATAGGTGTGAAATACAAGGAAGACTATTCATTACTGTGACTGATAGTTGGTACATTTAGTGTTGATAGTTGTCAGTATGAGGAACACCTTACACACAAGCCAGCCAATGCTGTGGCTTACCTGAAATAATACCCTCTCGCCTCACCTGAAATAGCCTCGCACCTCACCTGAGATACCCTCTCGCCTAACCTGAAATACCCTCGCACATCACCTGAAATACCCTGCTTCAGACCACGATACAACTGATGTGGGTTGTTTTACTCTCGTGTTAAAATGTCACACCTCTATGATGATGATGATGATGATAATGATGATGATGATGATGATAATGATGATGATGATGATCACGTGACAAATACCTACAAATAACTTGACCTTTCCCCAGTAGCATCTCAAGAGTTTGAATCCCCCCCCCCTCTTTCCCACGACACATTTGAATAGAGAGACAGAGATTCTATCTGTGGGGTATCTGTCTCCCACCCCCCCTGTACTTACACTAAGCTTGCACAGGGTTCCGCCTGTTTAACCTAATACTACCCCCCCGACACAGAACACATCCAATAAACTCTCGAGTCCACAGAGGATCAAAACATTTATTTTAAGAATATAAACACAACTATTATAACCATGGGAATTAAACTATAGAACATGTCATCTCATAACATATCTGTTTCAACTGGGCAGGGAGTATGACAAGGAGCAGGAATAGGGCAGATTTTTTACACTTTCATATACCAAAAACATTATTGGTCGAAACAATTACAAGATCGCACGTAGATAAGTTTAATTTTATTTTATTGGCATCTCAATGGTTTTTAAATATCTGCCATGGATATATTAACATTTGATGATAAACTTTTTAAATGCACATTTGAATTCCAGGTCAAATTCCACGAAGCTTGTGAGATGAGGTGTATATTATTGGCAACGCTTAAAATACCTCTTCGAACTATTCAAATACCTACATAGTTGGAATTCAATCCAGCACCCTTCTTGGAGGAAGGTCTAGCGTTCACAGAACTTTTAGTAAGAGTGTAGTAACGATAATAACATGGAGTGAGGTCTACTGTTTACAGAACTACTAGTAAGACTAGTAATGATAATAACATGGAGTGAGGTCTACTGTTCACAGAACTACTAGTAAGACTGTAGTAACGATAATAACATGGAGGGAGGTCTACTGTTCACAGAACTACTAGTAAGACTGTAGTAACGATAATAACATGGAGGGAGGTCTACTGTTCACAGAACTACTAGTAAGACTGTAGTAACGATAATAACATGGAGGGAGGTCTACTGTTCACAGAACTACTAGTAAGACTGTAGTAACGATAATAACATGGAGGGAGGTCTACTGTTCACAGAACTACTAGTAAGACTGTAGTAACGATAATAACATGGAGGGAGGTCTACTGTTCACAGAACTACTAGTAAGACTGTAGTAACGATAATAACATGGAGGGAGGTCTACTGTTCACAGAACTACTAGTAAGACTGTAGTAACGATAATAACATGGAGGGAGGTCTACTGTTCACAGAACTACTAGTAAGACTGTAGTAACGATAATAACATGGAGGGAGGTCTACTGTTCACAGAACTACTAGTAAGACTGTAGTAACGATAATAACATGGAGGGAGGTCTACTGTTCACAGAACTACTAGTAAGACTGTAGTAACGATAATAACATGGAGGGAGGTCTACTGTTCACAGAACTACTAGTAAGACTGTAGTAACGATAATAACATGGAGGGAGGTCTACTGTTCACAGAACTACTAGTAAGACTGTAGTAACGATAATAACATGGAGGGAGGTCTACTGTTCACAGAACTACTAGTAAGACTGTAGTAACGATAATAACATGGAGAGAGGTCTACTGTTCACAGAACTACTAGTAAGACTGTAGTAACGATAATAACATGGAGAGAGGTCTACTGTTCACATAACTACTAGTAAGACTGTAGTAACGATAATAACATGGAGGGAGGTCTACTGTTTACAGAACTATCATGAATATTAATAGTAGCCTATTTATTTATCCAGAAGAATGGTCTGCTTGCCTCTTAACTTAGCTGTCCTAGGTCAACCTCAGGCCTAATTATTTTATCCAACCACAATTATTTTCCAAGACATGTCGATGATGTAATTACCGCGCATTCCCCCAAATAAAGATAATAGGAGATATTTACGTATTGATGATAAACACACAGTTAGGCTTAGAGACAAAGCATCAAGCTATTGTTGTTTGAATTGGTGATGACTGAAAGGTCGTTGCTCGAATCCAAGAGGGTGTCTAAGGTTGTTTTATTCTCCTATGTTTCACAGTCCTCTTCATCACCTCATTAGTTTCATGTTGATAATCGGGGTGGTTAGTAAGACGGGATTCAAAAAACAGCCCTCAACGTTTTAATGAAACACATCCCCCACAAGTAAACATCAATACGATGTATTTATTGGTGAGAGGGTTCCTTCAAGAGGCGCCGTGGCAGATGATTTAAAAGACACCGCAACATATAAATATTTACACGACCAAACTACCAACCTTGCACCCAAAAATATACCTAGTTGAGTGCTCCTTTGGGGTCGTCAACCGACTCGGGGTGACTTCAAAGCGAGGTTTTCTTTTTTATGCCTCTTTTTTTATTTTACTCTTGGGACTCTCCATTACGCAACAAAATAACATTTGTTTACAAATCTACCTTTAAAATAACAAATTGTCTCCTTAAATTGAAATAACGTTCATGCAACTGTTTCTAAAAAACTACCAGATGATTACCGACTCTCTTCAAACTAACAAATGATTTGAGGTTTATGACTTTCTAAAACTATTAGTAAATCCTGAAACTAGTGTTGCGTGAATGTCAGACCCATATTCTCTTTAATTATTAATTATTGTATTCTAGCACCGTGTCTTACCACTCGTTCGGACTATAGGCCTTACAAAGTGATAGCTTTTAAAATAATATTCCTGCTAGTACATCTACCATACAGTAAAATGATCCATACAGTCATCATCAGTAACTGTGTCCAGCCTACGGCCAGACAAGTGGCTATCTTATAGTGAGGTACTGATGCAAAGGAGAGACGTGTGGATATCTTATAGTGAGGTACTGATGCAAAGGAGAGACAAGTGGATATCTTATAGTGAGGTACTGATGCAAAGGAGAGACAAGTGGATATCTTATAGTGAGGTACTGATGCAAAGGAGAGACAAACACATGAATGAGCTCAAGATCCTTACATCAATGTGTGTTGAGATCCTGGTTCAGGAACACTCTTAACTTAACTTAACTTAACTTAACTTTAGTACATCGGTTTTAGCAACAAGAGTACGACCAAAGGTGTCTGTTCTTGTTCTAAAACATTCCAAAGCTGTCTGTTCTTGTTCTAAAACATTCCAAAGGTGCGAGATATTCGAGAATATACTGGCTCAAAACTCACGTAGAGCTGTCACAACAGACTGTGGCTTCAAGTTCATTAATATCAAAAGCTGCATCATACACAAGTCTAGTTTGATAAGTATTGGTAAATTATTAATTTAAATAAACTAGTAATTTGTTTTTCTTGTTTTTATGGTTTTTGATACAAACATCATTTTATAAGAATAATTATTTTCAACTAAAGGCTCGTCTATTTTTTGATGTCCAATAAATAATTAGTTTTATTCATTACGAATCGTTTTGTTTTTAACAAAATACTTTTTGACAGGTGAATGTAGGTTTTTAAAAAAATCCACTTAGGTCTACGTCAGTTGTCCTTTTAAAAATAATCCAATCCCTCTAAAAATAATATTTTCAATAATCAAAACATTTGTATTTCTCTGTATGAGATGTATTTGTCTAGTGTTTATTTTATTAGCACGTGTTCCTTCTTTCTCCCCCTCCCCCATCACCTCACCTCAGTGTTGTTTCACGTTATTCAAATAAATATGTCCTGGTCGCCGCCCGGGTATTCCCCGAAGGCGGCGCACAGCGACCCGACGCTAAAGACGCCCGAAGCGCTCGACCCTTGGAGGGGTGCGGGCTACGGCCAGCCCGATGACGTCGGGGACTCAATAACAACAAACCACCCTCAAGTTATCAGGGACTAGTGCAACACTGGACCAAGCCACCATCACTCTCCTTCACTCTCTCAGTTATGACTGGCAACATCGCCGAACCAGCATTGCGGTTATCTTATGTCTAGGTGACGATTGAGCCCATGAGAACAAGGCAGTCCCCTCAGAGGTGATATCCAGTGTAGACAGAGGAGACAAGATTTCAACTGGAGCAAGCTTTCATCCAAACAACAACCACATTGGTGGCCACGACGACTCGATGAAAGATTCATCTACACTGGTTTCCTGGTGACGGAGAGGTCGGGGGTTTAGAATCCTTCTCGGGTGTAATTAGGGTGTTTTAAGCAAATAGTTTCCCCCCAAATTAGTTGTCTTTTTAGCACCACACCTTACTACCTCTTTAGGTTATATGCATATGTAATAATTACGCTAATGAGCTAGGTACGAGGAAGGTTAAATTTAGAGGAAGTATACCGCCATTTGCACGGAGGGAGAGTGGAAAACAATTTTGGAAAAGCCCCCCTCAGTACACTCGACCAGAATTCGAGCCCCAATCACCCGGTCATCGGCCACAAAATTAGTTAACTGACTTAAATAGCGTTACCAAGTAGTATTACCTTTAATATGTTAGATTGTTCTCCTTCGCCTGAATATCAAGTAGTTCTACGGATACCACCTTAAAGAACACGATACACATTTAGTATTAAGCTAAGTTTGAGTGAGCGTGTAAGGGTAATGGGTAGTAGGCCTACTAAAAAGTTTGAGTTAGAATAATGGCAATATATAATTTTTAGGAAATGCTCATTATTAGTCTTTTCTCTCTAAGACTTGTTATTTCTTTTTACTCTAAGTAACTAAAATATGTTTGGGAATATAATATTCTTTATTTATGAGATATCATAATATTAGTGGAAATTAGATTGCAAACTAAACAAAAGTTTTGCTGTTACTTTGTTTCTGTCACTATAAATTTTCTCAAGTTAATATATTATTTATTTACCTGCGGTAATTTATTTATAATTATTGTCTGGTCTTCTTTAGTAAGGCCGTTGAAATTTGTTTGTAATATTTATCTGTTAATATATAAATGTTTGATCTATTAAAACTATGTCTCGGATAATTATTTATTACTTAAAAAACAAAACCATCCCCATTTAATGACAGACGGAACTTCATCAAAATCTCGAGCTCTATTTTATGACGGTCACAATACTTTCTCTACTATAAGGTAGCTAGAAAGTAGAAAGTGCAGGCCTACACTGACATTCTGTTGTCTTTCTTGTCTTCTTGATATCATCTGCGTGCTCCCAAACTGGCATTCCTATAATTATATATAAAATAGGCTACATTGCTATGCGTCAAGATTAACATAAATACTTCTTCAGCTATAATGGCTTATTGTGGTTTTGGTCAAAAAACTATTACCCTTTTACTTAAATAAAGGAAAAATTAATCATATAGTCCGCCAAATTTAACTTTGGAAAATAATTAAGGAGATAAACATACTCTATCTTACAAAATAGTTCAAGGAAATTATCAAACAAATTTAAGCCTGGTTTCAATTTCTCCTAAAATGAACCCAATATGCAATCCACCATGCTATGTTTGTGTGAGGTGTATAAAATGATCTATCTACATATTTATATATTCATTTATTGTCTTTATTTTGATAGTTACTGGCGAAGTTAAGGCTAGAGTCTGTTCATGACAGGTTTATACCTGGATGACGGTTCAAAAATCATATGTTTACGTTTTGGGTTGCCAACACTCTCTTAGATCACTATTTTATTATATATGTTAAGTTTTTTAATTACAAGTTGTAGGCCTATTTTACAATTAAAATAACGTTAACTTAAGTTTTCTCACACTATTTCATTGATTTTAACACATTATTTCTATCCAATCCAAAACCATTTTAAACATAATTAAAAGTACTTATTCTTTGTTTTGGAATGTTATCTACGAAGTGTAATATAGTGCAGACATTAATGTCTTTTAATACAGGCATCGTATTTACTTGTAAAAGAGAAAATACTTGTCTTTTTATACATATAATACATTATTTTATGATTATTTTATCGAATTTCAAAATATTTAACTGAATAAAATATTTTTATCCACAGTGTGGATGCATCATCATAAAGAGCTTATTTCCGTCATGTTCAATCACGTGGTTTAGATTCATAAATTGCCATTTTGAAGCTATTTTCTTTCGACCTTTTGTGAAAGTCCAGTGAATAATAATTTTTTAAGGGTAATAAAATTATAAATAAGCTTTGTGTCCGATCTCAAATAAATATAAATAATATTAGCTTAAACTACTGTGGTTAACTATCACATTCATACATTACCACATGTTCTCTTAACAGATATCTAAAGTGACAGAATGTCATCTGTTGGTGTAGGGATACATTAGGGAATATTTCTAGTAACATTGTGAGCTGTCATCTAAGTAAATTAAGGTCGTAAATGTAGTATAGTGTGCCTTGTCTTAGGCTTATCTAAAACATAAACTAAATAGTCTCGTGGTGGTAATAATAATAATAATAATAGCTATAGTTGACTAAATATTAAGGGTGATAGTTATATCCCCTCAATTCATTCCTTGACTCATACAATTATTCCAACATTTCTATAAACAGTTTAATTGTAATGTTTACAACTTGTATTGTTAACAAACCATACAATTATTAGAAACCTTGTATATTTAGTATAAACCAAAATTTAACGTTATTGTTAGTTTTGATTATTTTCTTGAGATACATTTCAAGGATTTGGTGCAATAGTGCGCTATGGCACAACGCTAAGAATTATAGTTAATATTTGTGTTCCTATTCTTTCATACATAATGCATCAAGAGCCTTTGTTATAATTTCTGAACGTTTAAACTGTGTAACAAATTAGGGCAAAATACCATTTTTTTAGACTTAAAATATTGTTTTATTAAACCTTAAATATTAAGTTCTAAGAATTGTTAGAATAATCAATTCTCGTAGATTACGATAGATAGGACATGCATTTTGAATGTAAGATTCTAGAACTTTGTTCAGGGTACTGACTGGCAGACTAAATGGAAATAGATCACTGGAAGACTTAAATACAGATGGGAGGATACCATTAGAATGGACCTGAGAGAGATAGGGTGTAATGAGGTGGACTGGATAGAACTAGCTCAAGATAGGGCTAGATTGTAATGAGGTGGACTGGGTAGAACTAGCTCAAGAGAGGAATATGGGACGTACTTTTGTAAGTCCGATAATGGAATTAAAATTTTGTGACATAGCATGCTTTTGCCGCAAGCCCTTAATTTAAAATTATTAAAATATAATATAAAACAATGTAAAAATGCTTTTAAAGATTTTCCCCAAGTAAGACAACCACTCTTATATTAAATGCGGGAAATCTTGGTATTAAGCCAAGTTTAAACTTCTCAAATCTTGACTTACCACGTTCTTAAACTGAACGAAAAAAACTTCTCGAAAACATATATTGGTGACGGTGGATGCTTGCCTACATAGTCGTTACACCAGAAACTTCTCTATAATGGGATATACCTTTTAAAATGCAAACATATACATATATATATATCCCACATACATAAAACATCAAAAGAATCGTCCACCGACAACATACGATACAAACTGACGAAAAAAATGTATAATCAAATTTTTGTTTATGATTTAATCAAGCCGCGTGGCTCTTTGATGTCACAGAGAAAACAGGGACGGAAAAAATCAAAATATTCCCTGACAAAAAAAATATAGTAGTACTCCGTCGTCCAGCCGTACCTTTGATAGGGCACGTCACTTCTGTATGAGGCGCGCGGAATAATACCAAAATATGGAGAGAGGGGTTTTCCCTTGTCAGGTCGTTAATCGAAAAATTATCTGTTGACGAATAACAAAAATAAAAAAAGTGTCTATATTCAAGGGACGACACAGTGACAGATAATATTTGTTTGGTTGGCCACGCTGTTCTCACAGTAGACTCCGAAATTGTTTTTCATGTTGCTACCCAGCGTCTTACTACCCATCCGGGCTATCCACATTCATGGGTTTGGGAGGAGGAAGGCAAAATCCGAACGTAAATTTACAGCTATGAACTATGAAGAGAAATCAGCCTTAGTACACACTGGAAGACGACAGGACACCAGCCTGACCTTTAGTCGGCGTGTCCACCGATGTGTGATGAGAGCATGAGGGAGTTATTGTAACTAGTAAGTGGACATCCTGTCTCTAGACCACGTGGATCAGTCTCTTTGAATTTTGGCAATCATTTGTATTTAGATTAATTATTTAGATTTGATAGTAATCTACGCACAGCGGAAATGTGAATAAGACTCGTAGAAATAATAATAAAACATATTACACGCGTTGTAGTATTTATAGAGATAATCTGTCCACAAAATCCTCGGCGTGGAGAATTTGTGGTACAGAAAATTATCAATTCCCTAAAGATGTTGTCGACCTATTTAAATCCCATTCTCGTTGATGGGCGCCGCGTCACGCCTTTGAGACTAAGTGTGTCACATTCTAGTTTGAGGTAATTTATTTTCAAACACATCTTACAATTACTCTGATTGTTACACGCATGTAATGTACTAACTACTCTAATGGAGTAGGGATGAAAAAGGTAGAATTTAGATAAAGTGCACCTACGTTTGGGTGTAGAAAGAATGGGAAACAATTTAGGCGTAAACTCTCTGAGTACATCCAGGGATGCCAACTTGAGGCTGATCCGTGATTCTATTCTGCAGGTGGACTTTTTGATAGGCCGACAAACAACACGCTGTGGTTCTTACCTTTGTATGAGGCTGAAATAGGCCGACAAACAACACGCTGTAGTTCTTCTCTTTGTATGAGGCTAAAATAGACCGACAAACAACACGCTGTGGTTCTTCTCTTTGTATGAGGCTAAAATAGACCGACAAATGGCTAAAATAGTCCGACAAACAACACGCTGTGGTTCTTCTCTTTGTATGAGGCTAAAATAGACCGACAAACAACACGCTGTGGTTCTTATCTTTGTATGAGGCTGAATAATGCCGACAAACAACACGCTGTGGTTCTTATCTTTGTATGAGGCTAAAATAGTCCGACAAACAACACGCTGTGGTTCTTCTCCTTGCACGAGGCTAAAATAGACCGACAAACAACACGCTGTAGTTCTTCTCTTTCAATGAGGCTGAAATAGACCGACAAACAACACAATCTGGTTCTTCTCTTTGTATGAGGCTAAAATAGACCGACAAACAACACGCTGTGGTTCTTATCTTTGTATGAGGCTAAAATAGTCCGACAAACAACACGCTGTGGTTCTTATCTTTGTATGAGGCTAAAATAGTCCGACAAACAACACGCTCTGGTTCTTATCTTTGTATGAGGCTGAAATAGGCCGACAAACAACACGCTGTAGTTCTTCTCTTTGTATGAGGCTGAAATAGTCCGACAAACAACACGCTGTAGTTCTTCTCTTTGTATGAGGCTAAAATAGACCGACAAACAACACGCTGTAGTTCTTCTCTTTCAATGAGGCTGAAATAGACCGACAAACAACACGCTCTGGTTCTTATCTTTGTATGAGGCTGAAATAGTTCCGACAAACAACACGCTGTGGTTCTTATCTTTGTATGAGGCTAAAATAGTCCGACAAACAACACGCTGTGGTTCTTCTCTTTGTATGAAGCTAAAATAGACCGACAAACAACACGCTGTGGTTCTTATCTTTGTATGAGGCTAAAATAGGCCGACAAACAACACGCTGTGGTTCTTATCTTTGTATGAGGCTGAATAATGCCGACAAACAACACGCTGTGGTTCTTATCTTTGTAAAAGTTGTATAAATACTGAGTGTGTGATTTTGATATATAGAAAGGGATAGCTATTTGGGTAAATCTAGCAGGTGTGGTTTGTGTACCCAACTTTTATTCTCTACCCACATGAGTTCGCTTCACACCACATATGTGCAGTGTTCTGCACCACACAAGTGTGTGAACAATAGTGTTCTCTTATGATAAAGAGCAAAACCATAGAGTTGATGCATTTATCATCAATTATGAAAGTGATGTTGACACAATATTTTAGGCCCATAGATCACCATCACTGCAAGTAAAAGGTTCAATATTTTAGGGTTAAAATAAAATGCGAAGACATTAACCTTTTATATAGTATTAATTATATTTACATTACAGTAAAGATCTTAACTATTAAACTTCTTATTTAAGATGGTTAAAAAAACAAAATACAATGCATCCCCTTAGCATGTTCAACTTGTGATGAAACGAGTCTGACACGTCCATCTTAGACTGTTTGACCACCGAAGTGGTTAAGTCCTTTATTCTTTGACCGTAGAGCTATCCTTAAAAAATTCAAAAGCTCAACTAATAAGTGTGCTACTTATATATATATATATATATATATTTGGTTAAGCTAGCTCTGTTTTTAGACGGGCCGGCCTACAGTTGGCCCTGTTGACCTCTGTTCTATTGACGTCATCCAACGAACTGACGCGTTCACTCGTCTTTTTTTAGAGCAATGTCTCACAATGGTTTATAAAGAGATGAAGTTTAGAGAAGGGAGTGGGATGTTTTAAAATAAATCCCATTCAACGAATTGTTTGTATGTCGGAGTTTCCATCATCTCACGGATACGATCACACAACACACGGACTAGAGAACAAAACATCATCTCACAGATACGATCACACAACATACGAACTAGGGAACAAAACATCATCTCACATATACGATCACACAACACACGAACTAGAGAACAAAACATCATCTCACAGATACGATCACACAACACATGAACTAGGGAACAAAACATCATCTCACATATACGATCACACAACATACGAACTAGAGAACAAAACATCATCTCACAGATACGATCACACAACATACGAACTAGGGAACAAAACATCAGCGAAGGAAATCAAACCAAAATAATTCTCCAATAGTGCCTGTTTTTATAAACTGATACCTACTCACAGGGTTGGCTCGGTGGCTTCCACACTTGGCCATGACCTAGGAGGCTGAGGCTCGATTACTGTTCGTCTACATGGAGATTATTATAATGGTGGGATCAGTCGTGGACACGGGGACAAAGCGTAAGGCTCGTATAGGTTTGTTTGCTGGGGGAGGATAGGAAATTACTACTTCCTCTAACCAAGTAAGTTATTTAATAAAAGGTTTCTCACTCTAATTTCAAGCAAACGTGGATACATTTACTTTAGATACTGTCCTTATTTTCCAGCCCATTAGTGTGATTAAATGTGGATATCCCGTAGAGGCAATAATACACTAAGGGTAAAATTCCGATTGTTAAGCTATTGTTTGTTTTTGATCTGTGTTGAATTGTATCCAGGGCTGTCCGAACATTCGCATAGAGATGGGAAAGGTAGAATACAGATAAAGTTTGCCTACATTTGTGTGAAGGAATAGTGGAAAGTTATTTAAGAAATATATGTGTCAGTTCAGCTTGTCTGAACTCGAACCTCAATTTCTTCTTTATTGGTATGAGCAGACATGAGCAGATATGAGCAGATATGAGCAAACATAACAAAATATGACTAGAGTAGCTATATTGTTTTCTCTAAACTCCCTGAATCCAAGGATAAGCGACTCCCAAAGGCTCATACCCCATTGCAGCACATGTGAGATCCCCCACATCCTTTAACAGCAAAGTTACTAAATTGGAATACCCTGGTCATTACAATGTAAAACAAATAGCTCGGTATATCAACTAAACTGCAAACCATATCGCTCATTTGCTGCAACAATGACACAACTCAAAAACTGCCATTTTTCAGTTAGTGGTACAATCACGACTGTCAGATTTATTATCAGTGAGTTAAGTCAGTCACCAATCACCTTAATAGCCTGGTGTTGAGTTTGTTGTGTCAATTTGGACCTACCCCCCCCCCCCCCCCC
>CABFVZ010005291.1:0-21013 GCA_902151445.1 Timema monikensis | reverse complement strand
GAACCAGTGTTTTCCCAACTCTAAGCATTCGGAAATTGAAACAATTCTGCAAGAAGGGTATGTTGAGAACAAGTAAGGGGGCGGGGAGAGATCACGGACGCTACCAGAATTTATTTTTAATTTGGAGTGATAATCAAGCCCTGCACCGAGATTTTAGTCAACTGTATTCTTTAATTTATTTATTTGTTCATACTTGATTTTTAAATCTACAAGGCTTTTTCAGTGCAAAAGAAACTACCTTGGATTATTATTATTTTAGTTGTTTTTTTTGCAGACATTGTTCAAATCATGAAATTTGGATTTTAAAAAATTAACTGACTTTATTACATCGGCTTCCAACATTTTGTAGTTTATGGCCACAACTTTTCTCTTTGCGGCTATCGTGAGCCCTGATAGCTTAAAAGCGTTCAAAGCCTGGTTTTTAAGTTTTTTTCACTGTGTAATACTACCAGCCTGGACTATATACAGTTAATTACACCAGTGGGATAGGTAAAATTTAGAGGAAATGTATCCTTATTTGTTTACTTCACCTTCACCAACAAACCAAATCAAAAGACTAGCATATGTACTATTGCTTGTTTCAATTATTATAAATTGCTTTTAGTAATGATTATATTGCGACTAACATGTAGTCTAGTAAAATATAATTAACAGGACCGGGGTTGGGGGATGATATTATATTATGTATCAGCATTACAAGGCTGCCACAGTAAACAAGTCAGCAAGAAGCTAAAAGGAACCTAACAGTAACTAGGTCATTTTTAGCACTTTAACAACTTACATTTCTATTAGAGCTACGCAACTTCTTATAATCATTAAAATCCTTGAAACAGTGAATATAAAGCTAAAACCTCTATAATGTGATCCCACCCAAAACACACTGTGATCCCCAGGTTTTAAAACACTTCTTTATTATAACACACTTGGAAGGAATATTTAACTTGTAAGCTCCCTGAGATGTAGAACTCGGTCGTGACTTTATCAAAAAATTAGCAATTTTGGCCATGTTTATTCAGAAACATTTTTAACTGTAAAATAAAATAAAATAAAAATGTAATTTATCGACATTTCTACAGTATTTTGATATTTGTCTACCAACCAATATCCTGCTTTATAATCTCATGAAAGTTGACCTAAAACGTTAATACTGGTACGTCTATAAACTATTAAAAACATATTGTAATTTAGGGCGTGAGGTTGAAGGGGCTTCCCCTGACATTTTATTAAATAACTTATGTCAAATTCTAAATCAGCACTCCAAACAACATGGTTATACAAAATATCATGCTAATCGAACACTAAATTAAAAATTTTAAAATTTATCCCAAATTTGAAAATGTTAAAGGTTGATAAAAACCTTAATCTTTTGTTTAATGTAGTCTACTTAATCAAATGAAAAATTATAATAGTTGTAACAATGTAAAATAACCCTATTATTACTCCTCTTCCTTCATTGTTGCTTTGAACCTATTTAAACTGCTTTCATGAAAGCTTATTTGAATAAACACTGAAATAAGATAGATCAGTTCATTTCACACTAGTATGGATACTTGCTAGAAAAATTAATGTGTATTTCAAAGGTCAAACATTAACACTAACCTCAATGTCCTCACTGTATCAGTCAGAGCTTTCGATAAGAAAATAATAAAATGTTGCGTAACATTCACTGCAATTATACCTTCAAAATTTAATAAAGCCCTAATTAAGTCATTAGCTGTACAACATATAATGATAATTTGTATAATAAAACTGTGACAGTCTATCAGCCATGAAAGTCACAACTAAAAACTCTAAACCATAAATCAAATATTGTCTGACAAACCTTGCTGGCTGAGTGAAATGTTGCTACTGGGCAGCTCATGTTCCCTTATGACTGGTTTCCATACCTCATTGGACATACACTCACCGACCGTTGTCTCTATCTACTGACAATGGTGCTACTAGAATACTTGGTTAACTAAGATTTATATAATCTACTAAACAAGGAAATACTTTCATTGTTTGATTATTTTTGAAGTTGGAATTTTTTGTAGAGTAGGGATTAACATTTGGATAGTTTTAAATCTATCTGTACAAGTCTGTTATTAAGGACTTTCAAAATAGAAACTAATGGGGTACAGAATAAACCTAGAATTTCCCCACTCCAGATCTCGAGTCTCACAAAATTTCAAGCTTTCAACCAACATTGGGGGGAGGGAGGTTACACCCCCCAAACCCCCACTCGGCGGGACGCCCCTAGGTATTAGTGAAAAACATATATGGTTATATTTTTATTGTTTATTTTTTGGTGGTAAGGGGATGTGGATAGCGGTAGACTGTAAGGAGCTTAATCATTAAAGTAAGAGAACTAAAAAATATGAGAAATATTCACTTCATTTGGAAACCAAATGAAGCTTAAAACATTTGGAACCGTAAATATTGCATCACAGAGAGATTCCACTGTCAAAACCTCCATTCAAAAACACAATGAACAGGTGTCAAAAATAGGCATATATTAGGAAAATTAATAGAATGCGTCGTACTCATGTACTGGTATTAAGAGGTTACAGTGAAGATCAAGAACTTGTGATTTTGTGATTCTAGTGATTTTTAAAAATTATGAAAACTTAAATGAAATGTATATAATATGTTAACACGTGATGAGTGGAAATAATCAGCGGTAAGCTTTGACCTAGCTTCACTAAAAAGAAATATCACGCTCCGCCACTGCTCTGTACACTAAAATGTATTTGAACTTCAACCTCAAGCAAACCGGTCTAAATGAGCTTGACAATTAGACCACAGGTCCACTGGAGCATAAAATATAATAAAGTTTTTTTTTATTTTGAGTTTTGAGTAAATTATCTTTCATTCTTAGAAATTGTGAACACTAGATTCGTTAGTATGAGTCGCAAGAAATAAGTCTATACCCATTTTCCTACCCGTTCGGATTATCCATATAGTATTATTGGAATAGGGATGATAAAAACTAGAATTTAGTGGAGATGTGACCACATTTTCGTGAAAAAATAGTGGAAAGCCTTTTATAAAATTTAACTTTTTTGCTCAATTTTTGAACCACGTCCTCTCAGTCACCATTACGTAAACCAGACCAGAATAGAATGATACCATACCCACGCACGCGCGCGCGTGTGTGTGTGTGCACGTGTGTATGTATTTATATATATTTGTGTGTTTATTTCTGTTCAGAGGAATTTCAGTACTTCTCAATGAGTTAGAAAGATGAAATCTTGTTAAATTGTAGAGCAACCTCTTAAAGGGCGCGCAACATTTTTAATCTAGTAATCTCATATCGTCGACATTTTCTTTGCACTTCAAATGCCGGGAGAAGCTAGCGTAGACATTCCAGTCCCAAATACATAAATAAATGGCAGATTATAATACAGTGACCTGATTTCATAATTTGGTTTGTTGTTTTGTGTTCATATACGTAAATAAAATAGATGATACGACACAATAGCACAAACTTTCTGATATTCTGTATTATTGTTTCAAAGAACATTTTTTTAAATGATTTATTCGTAAGCCATCCTGAAATTTATTGTTATTTGTAAAGCTAAAAATTATTTTTAGTTATCATATTCCCATTATAAATTTAACTTTCAAGATACATATTCAAAAAATCAATTTTTTAAATGTATTTTCGTAGGTAAATTAACCTTAAATTAATTTAATATATATATACATTATTATTATTACTAGTGTATAATAGTCCACCGATACCAATTTTGAACCAAATCGATAAAGCATTGTTTTAAATACTCAAATTAAAAAACAGCTATCAGTAAATTACCCAAAACCAAATTGGCCCCCCTCTTACCACCACCCCTAATTAGACCTTTAATTGTCATGTTCATATCAAACATTCACAAGATATACATTTCAAGCAAAATCGTTATAGCAATTTTTGAATGTTTCACAAATCACTTGACAGCTAATGACCATTAGTCGTGTTTTTTTACAAGAAACCAAATAATCAGTGTAGTTTAAATACAAACTTGCTCTCTATTCCTACAAATACCCGGTGATGTTTCAAGTCAAACTAACATAAATGTGTATCGTGTTTTGTATAAAACTATTATAATGTGCCATCTAAGTCTATTGTATGGCCAACACAGACAACTCTTATAAAACTATTATAATGTGCCATCTTAGTCTATTGATGGCCAACACAGACAACTCTTATAAAACTAGTTTTGTAATACTACTGTATGTTATTGAGCTGGAGACAATCTGTCAACTAATAGATAGCAAGTACTGCAGCGGAATATCACAGATGAAACAACATTTTACGTAATTTATATTCAATATAAAATTATTGAAATGAGATGAGTGATGGAAAGATATTTTGGTGTCGTCAATTGTCCCTTCAGACAAGTTGAACCTTGACATTGAGGCGCAAGGCCCTGAGATATGTTGCCAAGCCACACAGTCATCTATAATAACACTTTCCCCTTCCACTCTAGACCTGTCTTCAAGACGACGTGAAAAATGAGGGCCCCCATCACATTCTTGGGCTNCATCACATTCTTGGGCTACCGCTGCCGACGGTAACAAAAGGGGTCAGCCGCCTCCCCTCGGGGCAATCAGACCTCCACCCATCCCCCCAGTCCTTCCCACCAATCTCAGGGCAACGTCCAGTCACCCCTCCTCCCCCTCCTCTGTACCACACAGCTTCACAAGGTCAACGTAATTATTGTCTCACCTTAGTGAATTGATGGGTTTTATATAGTCTGATTGTACAGACAGACAGACGCGATGGCGGTGTAGGTTGCTAGACTATGTACTCGATGTGCAGATCAGATGGAGATTAGATATTGGCCATCAAAGTTTAAAAGGGTGGGCCATTGTTTGATCGGTAAAGTATCTAGTTAAAGAAGTTACAAACAATTTTTTTTCCTCTCCAACACTGCTGTTTGACATGTTACCAATTCCTTAGCCTGTTTTGATTAAATTGTTTTGGTTTTAAATGATGTAGATATTATTTAAAACTTTTTTGAGTAGTTCAAGCAATTAACTTGGTAGGTAAAATTATATGTATATTAATTTCTAAGAAATGGTGTTTTGACTTAGAGTGGTTTGTCGTTTGATTTCCTTTCGAGATTCACTTTTTAGCATTCATGTTAACTACCACTGTCTTGTGTTCTGATGTTAAAGTAATTGTTTTATAATTCTAAGAAATTGTAGACGATACGTGATGGTTTGAAATGTCTTTAGTTACATCAAATTACGTAGGTTAAATTTACTTGATTCGGTTATTCTGTTGTTATGGTGCGTTAAATGCTTCTCTATAAAAGTACAGTAACTTATATATAAGTAAATAAGAGGGTAAAGTATATTTTTATTTATGTTAAAATGGTGACCTGGTGGTCTAGGGGTAAGGTATCAGACCTCTGTGCTGGAGGTCAAGGGTTCAATCCTCGGTTCTGGTACAAATTTATCTGAATGCCAAACCCTTAATTCACTTCTGACAAGACGTTTATTAATCACAACTTGTGAATGTGTGTAATTCCAGGCCTCCACCATGGTTCGGATCCCACGTTAAACTGTAGGTCCTCCATTTCATCTCACAATCACCCTACCATTATACATTAATGTAAGTACGTACAACCCGAATGGGTAGTAAGACGCGGTGCTAATAGTAATAATATTTATGTTAACAATTTGTGCTATAATTATGATTGTTGCCTCAAAGTTTAAATTGGGTCTCTATTATTTATTTGTTTGTGTAGCTTTGAGGTGTGAGTTTTTTTAAATAATCATAGAAGTATTAACATTTTCCTCGAGTCTTAAGGAGGCCGTCTACCGAAGTACTGAGATACTCTGCTGACTTTCAGAAACGGCGCATAATTTGAGAAGTGGTTCATGCCAATATGGAGACCAAATATATCAACATACAATTAAAAGCCTTGCATTCTATTATTTACACTTTTATTTTTTATACAAATAGGGACAATTATCTTATTTTCAAGGATGCTTAGCGTGAATCGTCACATATCTGAGTGGTTTTTTATATATATATATATATATATATATATATATATATATATATATGTGTGTGTGTGTGTGTTTGGATGTTCTCTAAGAACCTCCATGACTTCAGTCCGCTAGCGAGCCACACCGACTGAGTGGCTGCAGTATGTTGGCGAAGATAGTTCCAACAGTTGAGGATTGAAGGTGTCATGTGGTCAGCACCACGAATTCTCCAGCCGTTAGTCTCTGTTTTATTAACCAGAGCTGAAACCTCTTTGTTAGAGTATCTACTCATTTGTCCTCACAAGGTTGAGTTTGACCTCAGATAAATGTTGGAAGCACCGTAGATCGAACCTGGGACCACAGGATCTGTATCCAGGAACTGTGAGCACTAGACCCCAGCAATTCCACGTTGAGAGGGTATTTCCCTCCCAATAGTAGGCCCTAGACTATGAAGCAAGGACATATATTTTAATATAAGATTCGTTAACATTAATTATTTGAGCGGGTGGAACCAGAGGCAAGGTCTCGGTTGTGCCTACACTAGCCCCATGACTTATTTGGTGCTGACTGACAGCTGACAGCTTTAAAAAGTTACCAGACCAAATTACGTATCCCTACGCCGAACCAAATGATCTACAAAAACCTGTGTTTAACAGCTGCCCCCCTTCTGACAGTCAAAATTTAGGTACATACTTAAATTTTGACTGTCATAAGTCAGCTGTGAGCTGTCGGTTAGCACCAAAGAAGCCATGAGGCTACTGTACATGTACTGTACAGCACTACATCACGTGTTTTTGTGGTGGATTAACACTGTAACAATGAACACTAGGTCCACCCTGAAATGTAGTAATCTCATCTCAAAGTATTCCACTGTGCTGTACACTGGATGTCATATCTGAGGGAACTGCACGGATACTACACAGGAGCTTGAAATCCTCCGAGGATAGATATGTGTGTATAGAATGGTCTGTCTACCGAGCAAGATGAAATAATGTTTGGCTTTTCTATTAATGGTCACCTTTATGTGTTATTTTCTACTGATTGTGGGATTTCAATTTCATTCGCCACTATCTCGTAGCAGAAAGCTGGGAAATGTTGCAATAGGTAACCAAGACAAGATGGAGATACAGTTTATTAACAAGGCCTGCAATTCCCTCAGAGATGAGAGTCTAGTTCTTAATATAGGTTCGTACTGTAATTTACTCAGAGATGATAGTCAGTCTAGCTCATCTCATGCTATAATGGAGGATCTGGCCAACTGGGCACCAGTGTAAAAATGTAATTATTGTTTTTTACGTAAATGTTTATTTTTTAAGTTTAAAAAAAATTATAACAGAGGAACCTTAATTGCCTTGTATTTATAAAGTAAGCGCAGCCTTAAAAATGTGTGTTTTAGTGGTTAAAAAAATGATAAATGTGTGTTTAACTGTAAAAAATAGGTTAGGGATTTTCTTGTTTTTTCATTTGTTTAATTTTTTTTAATTAAAAAATAAGTATTCTTACTTTATAAATACAAGCAAATTAAGGTTCCACTGTTATGATTTTTTAAACAAATCAAAAAATAAATATTTACGTAAAAACAATCATTACGTTGTCCCAGTCGTGCTAGACCGCTATAATGATGAAGGTAAAACTGTTACAATAAAGGGAAGACATAGTGTTCAATAAACAAAGATTATTATCATTGTATCAAATCATTTTGCTTTGAGATTAAATTTGTTATTATGATGTGCGCACCAAGTCGTGTCCAGACCCTTGTTTGTGTCTATTAACTCAGATGTAATGAGGGACAAGTAAACACATCGACAAATTCGTGAACCTACTTATATCTACTTATTATTTAAAAATTGGTCACACACAGTGGTCACGTGGACAAAGTTGACAGTCTTATCTTATTTGACTTTGATGAAGAAGTCGTCGTTTGAATCCCAGACTTGTGTATTGATTGAGCTGTTTGTATTCTAAGATGGCTTTCCACTTACCACCTTAAGAAAATGCAAGAACAGTTTATATAAATCTTAAATCTAGTCAGTTTAATCATGTGGATAGCTCAGACGGGTAGTAAGACGTGGAGCACTAAACATAAAATAGATAGTTTGGTAAAATAACAGTTCACTCACTCCACTAGTAATTAGTGGCAATTAATTTGTGGAGCTCCCGCTGCACGCATCTTCCAAAAACAGGAACCGACTTTACAAGCTAGAACCGGTTTCAATGTTCTGAGCTGATTTCACCCACGTTAATGAGCTATTGTCTACGTCGTGGTCAGTTGTTCCTGTGTGTAGTCCTGGCCTTATTAAATGTTACACCAGTCACAATATTTATGTGACCGAGTGGAGTGAAGGTCCTGTTTTAATTCGATCGTTTTCCACGAAATTTAGGATCTACTTTCTTTTAACTTAGGCAGAAATACGAATGTATTTGTTGTTAATTTTTCATTTTGAGATATAATGAATGACTGCCGTAATATTATCTATGAATATAGTATGTAAATATAGTTAAATATAGTATGTATTTGTTTCCATCTAACTTGATTACCAATTGAAAATATCTACTTGAAATCACGGTAAAAATGATAGGAGATGTTTAAAATTGGAATCCAAAGAAAGACGTTAAGATGACAGTAACGAACCGTGAAATTACTATTAGAGTTGTCAGTGAAGAGAGCTAACCTATTGCAGGGCGGAGGATGCCAATAGTTTCTTTAGGGTCGTCAATAAGTGTATATTAATACAATTACAGTTTTAATAGACTTAGCTACCATGGGAATATCGCGGTTTGAATCCCGGCCTGGTGTACTAAGGGTGATTATTAACAAAAATAAATGTTCACTCATATTCCACGCAAATGTGGGTGCACTTCCTTTTAATTCAACCCTACTCGTCCTTAACCCACTAGCGTTATTAGAACATAGCCGTAGAACTATAACGGGCAATAATACGTGTTGTTAAATAACTGAATCTAGAAATCTAGTCCATAATCTTGGTTGTTCCGTATCTTACTATCCATCCACTACAACCACTTGGTAGGGATTAAGAAGGAATAATTTGGATAAATTTAACTTGAATTTGTGTGAAGAGAGATTAGGAAAACCATTTATTGATCAAACACCCTCGTTTAACCTAGCCAGGATTCTAGCCCCGATCACCGTCACCACAAAACCAAACTAATCCATCTTTCCATTTAGCTCACCGATGCGAGTTTTTATTATTTTAGTCACCAATAACGGATATCACAAGGTCGAGCAGCTCCTTGATACAACCACCCAAAGCTTCTGATCTCGATTTAGGTATTTAGGTTTACATGTTTCGATAAAAATATGGCGAATAGTTAGTCCATTTGGACTCTATCAGCTCAGTGAGATGTTTCAGTTTTCACAGTTTTCTCAGCAACGAGAAATTATATTTTTAGTTTTTTTCTCTTACTTTAGACATCTAAAGTTTCAAGAGAATAATAAATCCAGAATCGGCTCATATACTTGATAAATGGCTGAGCTCTATTACCAATCCCTGTACACGATTGAACTTCTTACTAACTAATCGAACCACAATCATAAAAACTTACTATTTTATTTTAAAAGAACAGAAAATCATGCTGTATTATATAAATTGTACGACACCACTGCACCAAATTTCTCATATTATGTATTACAGTTTGGGACAAATTTTTCAAAAATAGGCTTTCACTAAACTACCCTTAAGTTTGTTTCCCTTATAAAAAAAACAAACCCATCATAATCACAACAAATACTATTTATAACATTTAAAAAATCATCAACTGTTTCCAGACTGTGGCCGGGGCAAGTTAGTAAAATTCTTCCATATTCCACTAGCCTTTCGTCATTCTTCCTCCTTTAATTTCTCCCATTCTTCTCCTTTCACTTTAGCACTTTCAGCTGTCTGTTTCTCCCATCTCCTTCTAAGCCTCCCCTGAAGACTTTTCCCCATATACTTCATCTCCATGCTAAGTTTCATTCCACAATCTTTCACTTCCTCATTCCATTCTTGTAGTTGTTTCTGCACTTCCTCTTATTTATACCCCATACCATCAAATCATCAATAAACATCATGGCGTTCATTGTTTTGTATAAGCTACATTTTAAAGCAAGTTATTCAAAGACTTTTAACAAATTTCAATTTTCCAAAAGTAAATTAATTGTGAGCTACTCTAAAATTATTTTTAATTTTTTTTAAATCAAGTTTTTATTTATCATGAAAAAAAGCTATTCTCCGAAATACATTTTAAACTCAATTTTAGAGGTCAATTTCAAAAAAGTTAAAATTTTCTATGATTGGTCACAAGTATAAAAATAAACATACATTACTATTTATAATATAAAATAATCCCCAAGTTCAAAATTTAAAAAAATTAAAGCCATTTTCAAAATAATTCAAATTTTTATAAAATCAATCATTAGTAAACCACTATTAAATGAATCATTTAAAAAAAAATATATATATATATATATACATATATGTATACATAAATTTATATATATAATTTTTAAAATTCTTAAATTAAAAACAATAACCAGTAAACTACCACTAAAGAAATTTCCCCCAAAAACAAATAATCGGTTTTATATATAATGTCAAACATTCTCGACATATACATTATAAACAAAATCGTTAAAGCCCTTTTCAAAAAATTTGAATTTAAAAAAATTCTTTATAAGTAAACTATCCTTAATTTAAGGGCTAGGTTAAAAAAACATGTATTATATTTTAACATCTAAATATTCAGATAGAACAAATCAATCAGAAAGACAAACATAGTTGTTAAATCCATCAGATCAATCAAATCTATGGCCAGGGAAAGACAAACATAGTTGTTAAATCCATCAGATCAATCAGATCTGTGGCCAGGGAAAGACAAACAAGTTGTGAAATACCCATTGTTGGGTTAGAACACACATAAAATGTAAAAATTCATCATAATCTCGAGTTGTAAAATTTTCACGATTACAATACCTTCTCTTGATTTAAGAAAGTAGAATAGTAGGCATTTGTTTTCGAATCTGGTTCTTATGGGTCAAAGGCTAGTGTGCCTAACTCTACTTGTAGCTTTGAAGTCACAGGCTAAGGTATAGGTCTAATAGGGTGTATTGGTGACAGGGAGGTAAGGATTCAATTCCCCAAATGATTGTGTATGTAATGCTTTAGACTATGCTACAACCGATTTGGGTGATAGCTATTATTTAAATTACCTATAACGCAGTTTCAGCCGCCAATTGCCCTTGACAATTTAGACTGAACCAATTGTAATAAAAATAAATAAATCCATTGTTTTAGAAACACAAAATAGGTGCTGAATAAAAAAAAATTCAAATCCTTATGTGAATTAAAAAATATAATTATCTTTAGTAAATATTATACATAATAAAACCAATATTTTAATGTGATTAATAGATAGTAATACTACATTAAATAACCAAGGATTAAAGAGATGTATTGTATCATGTATACCTAGTCATAATCGTATATTACATTTTAGTTAGGTTTGAGATATCCGAAACACTTGTCAAGCTAATTGCTGTGTACGTGAATGATACGTGTGACAGAGTAGGCCTACGGATTGGATTTCACTTACCAGATATACTAGTAATACATAAATGATTGAAACAAGATATGTATTTTCCCCAAACCTTTTAAAATTGTCTTAAAATAATATGCTATTAGGGTAGTGCAAGAGAGTAGGGAAGGATTGGCATTAAACGGTACATTTCATTTATTAAGATACGCAAATGATTTAATTTTGTTGAGCAATAATAAGGAAGCTGTTTCAAGAAATACAGAAATGTTATTGGAATCTAGTAATAAAATAGTCTTAGAAGTGAAAGCTGAAAAGACTAATTATATTATCACACCCAGAACACAGATTGGGAACGATAATTTAGAGATCACTTAGATCAACATATCATTGAATTTAATGACAACAGTTTCTCTTCATTTAAAAAGTTTGTCACCAAATGCCGCTATGCTCATGACAGATATTCAAGAACTGTTGAAATTAGCATGTGCATAAAACTAAACTCTATGTTTATATAAGAGAAATATTTGATTTATTTTGTCCAAAAAATGTTTGTACTATAAAAACTGCAAAAATACTCTCCTAATCTCACGCTAACTAGCACCCCATCTTAAGAAACAATTTTAACTGACTATAACGATATTAGATTGGAGATTAGTAAAAGGATACAGTCAGAAGATACACGCTATTACTCTGTCTCTAATTTGTTGAAAAGTCACCTGCTGTCGAGAAATGTAACACTCTGAATAATATAGAAAACAATAATTTTAAAGGTGGTTTTTTATATGTAGAAAGTGGTCTCTTACCTTACATGACAAAAACAAATTTTGGGTTTCGAAAAAAGGCGCTTAGGAAGATATTTGGTCTTAAAAGGGATGAGACTACTGGAGAGTGTGAGAGATTGCATAATGATGAGTTACATGCCATGTACTCATCTTAATACATAGCTAGGGTAATTAAGTTTAGTATATTACGGTGAGCAGGATATATAGCATGAATGGGAGAATATTTAACCTTGTTCAGAGTACTGACTGGCAAACCCGATAGAAAGAGACCATTTGGAAGACCTAGACGTTGACGGGAAAATAAAATTAGAATGGACCTGAAAAATATAGGGTTTAAAGTGGTGGACTGGATACAACCAGCTAAAGATAGAGATAGGTGGCGTACTTTAGTAAGTGTGGCAATGAGCTTTTGAGTTCCTAATGCCATAGTGTAAGTAGGTAGATCATCATAAACTTTGAATACTAGCTTCAATGTTAAAGAGATATACATTCCAATATGATGCAAAGAATACCTCATTTTCACAGGCCTATATGAAAGAGTATCAATAATATGGCTTAATCGGCACTCATCACAGTGAACACACACTGATTGCCAGGAAGTCTAAGGCGTTAGGCTAACATAGCATATTAATGGGGAGGTTGTATTTTGGATCCCACCCGGGGGCACTATGGGTGGCTATTTATAGTAGGAATACTAGCTGTAATTGTTTTTATAGATGTGCCCGACCCCAGGACCACATGGTCTCAGGTCTCTTGACCCAAAGAACTGCCACAGCCTGGTAATGTACTACCACAATGACCAGATGCAAGGATTACCAAGCAAAGACACAAATGATCCTTTAGTGCATTCGCATGCGTTTATTATTTCCGCGTTGTACGAACAACAAATTTCCTTCCTTCCCGCACGGCCACCAATAATTCGGCTCCTCAAACTTCTGATACGAGGTTGGCACTCTGCTGGAACCTCTAGTCGGCACAACTCTACTACGTCAAGTGATTGGGTGTGAACCACCAAAACTCTTCATCCTCTATCTGGTCTCCCATGGCAGCACACCCACCAGTGTTGAAGGCGCTCACTGTCAAACCCTGGAACGCTAAAGAAGTTGTGAAGAAGAAGGCTGAGCTCGAAAAATTTCCTGGCTAGGTAACATCTAAATGTCATGCTGTTGGAAGAAATCCACTTGCAGCCTGCAATGAGGTTCTCAATGTTAAAGTTTATCTGTCATCGGAGTGACAAAATGGGGGATTTGGCCAGGGTGGGTCGGCCATCTTGATCCGAAGGGACCTCGACCATCACGCTATCTCGCTCCCTCCCCTACAACACATGTTATAATATGTTATCCAACTGGTGACCTCTTCCTGCTCAATGCATCTCATTTCCATCAACATCCCTTTATAGCATCAGTTAGACCAGTCCACTGAAGCAGACATGGGTGCGTTGTTTCGAGGTACTATGCCTGTATTAACTAGTGGTGACTTCAACGCAAAGTACCCTTCATGGAAATCTAGGATTATGGATCCTCGCAGTGTATTGATCCGTGACACCACGACCTGGTGGACTTCGGCCCTCCCTTCCCTACCCACTTCCTTTAAACTTCCCGTTGCCACCTGGATGTCTTCGACTTAGTTGTCACCAGAGGGATCAGAAGTTGATTGGTTCTTAAGTCTCCATCAGAGCTGGCCTCAGATCACAATCCAGTTCTTGTAAACTTGGGACGTAATGTCCTTCATTAACCACTCCCTCCCAAAAAACCTGACCTAAGGTGCACTGACTGGATGGCCCTATCTTTCGAATGGCAACATAAATCAATCACAATGCGGAGTTCATAGCTACCTCCATCAAGGGAGCACTCAAAGCTTCAACGCCAAGGTACTATCCTAAAAGGGCGCCACAAGTTTGCCAACCCGATTATATCCTCAGGCACGCCTGAAATAAAAATTGGGTGAGGAAGGCTTGGCAAACCTTAAGAGACCCGTTAGAAAAGGCCAACTGTAAACGCAAAATCCATGTGGTTCAAGAGATGGTCCAAGAATACCGGAACAGTGACTGTGAGGATAGGATAGATTCTGGTGGCAGATGACGAGGAACTTGATGTGGCTCCCCGCACTAAGACCACCAATCGTCGAACGGAATGGGATGGCCAACTCCGACCAGCAGAAAGCCAATGCTCTCACTGAGCACTTAGAGGAGCAACTTATATCAACTGACAACCCATAAGACAAATGCACATAGTGCAGGTGGACGAGATCATCGGTGCTGTCTCTTACAGACCCTTAGATGAACCCGAACCCACAAAAAAGACAGAAATTATGTGGGAATTAGCCACTCTAAGATTATACTAAGTCTTTGGACTGGATGGTTTTTTAAATGCAGTCCTTAGAAACCTGCCATTGTAGGCGATACACTTTATGCGGAGTTATTCAACGTCACCCTGCTCCTGAGTCATTTGCCTAAGATTTGGAAGTACACCAACTTTCATTGCTTTCACAAACCAGGTGGAAAACCTTGCCTGGCTTAGTCTTACTAACAGATAAGCTAGCTCAACTGCTTGGGAAACGTGTTAGAGATATTATTACTGATGAGACTAACGACACATGTTCGAGAAGGGAGCCTGCTGGTGGACGAGCACTTCGGCTTCCGGGCTGGACACATGACGCCTCACTAGATTGTCTGCCTTGTAGAGCAGATCACGAGGAGATTCAACATCAACAGACCGACAGGTGCTGTTTATCTTGACGTGGAAAAAGCTTTCGACCGTGTCTGGCACGAAGGACTACTTTTTATCTCCCTTCCCTAATCCTTCTCTTTTACCTAATTAAGGTGTACAATTTTATATTTCTCACCATGACTTCTCCACAGTCAGAATAATCCGGGCTGGAGTGCTGCAAGGTTCCCTCGTGGGCCCGGTGCTCTTCAGTTTGTATGTGAACGATATTCCTAAATCCCCAGACACCAATTTGGCACTATATGCGGACGACACGGCTCTAGTAGCGGAGTCGTGGTGATGGCAGCTGGTCGAGAGGTGTGTCCAAACGCACCCGACGCAGTTGGAGGTGTGGCTTACTACCTGGAGGTCAAGTATTAACGTGGAGAAGAGCACTGCAGTGCTCTTCACATGGAAGAGAAAAGATTATAGGTTGGTTACTATTCTACTTAAAATATGTTTTGCTCCCCCGTTTCAGTAACCCTCCCGAACTGAAAACCCCAACCCTAAAGCTAAATCAACATCACGCTGTGACCAATTGGCTGCTACATGTTATAATTTGCTCTCGTGCTCCCCTTCAGGGGGCATTAGAGCATGACAATATGCGTCTGCGTGTGCTGACCCTTCAAGCCACACAGCACTAGCGTGGTCTGGTAGTGACGTCATGAAAGCCTAATGTGGATGCACTTCCTATAAACAATACTCATTAGCCCTAATCCTAAAAGCAGATGAATTTAGTAACTTTATAAAACTATCGTTATAATTGGGGCCAAAAGTGTCTAGAACCTGACCAATAGGGAACTTGTCATCCCTCCTGGTTCATCTGCTTTCACTTCACACGAGAAATAATAACTACGAACCAGCCGTAATACATGCCAAAATATCTTAAAGATGGTTGGCAACGTATAGAAACGAGTCCTGCCAAAACGAGAGACAAAGTACTAGCTTGACGGGCACAAAAAAAATATATTTTGAAATACTATCTAATTTCATGCTAACTAATTTAAGCTGAAATAAATAAATATAATATTTTAAGTTTTATAAATATACCACCAAGATTACTTTTTTACCCGTTCATGAGGCTTTGGTTATGCTTCACATGTACGAAAGTAAAATGTACTAAAATCTATTTATTTACTAATTAGATTATAAAACTTTTTGATCATAAATATAAGTTAGATAAGAAAATAATGCGTACCCTTAAACTTGGCATGCATCCACCCACACCAAAATTATTATCTAAAGCAATATTCAAAATGTCGGGTTCCTAGATTTTATATATATATTTTTTTAAATTGCTATTGTTCTATTGATACACGCAGTTTTCAAACCATTATAAATTACAGAAATATATATATATATATATATAACATTGTGTTTTTGGCCAATAAATAATGATGGGTTATATTCTAACTTTACAAAAGTCTTAGATTCTCACAGAAAAATTAGATGGGAATTTAAAATCTATAAAACCCAATAAAATTAAATAATACATTATTTTAGCGTTGAATTATCGAGTTTTTCAGCTAAAGTAAATGTGGAAATAAATAATTTTGTATAACCAACTGTGAGATGATTGCTTTATGCAATACTATATGGTGTACCCACTCTTTACCCGGGTAATCTATGAAGTAACTTTGTAATTTTTAGTATATAAAATTATCCACAGGGAAAAGTAAACAAATCTTAATTCATATTTAGTTATTAATCCTTTATTGGTTTGAATTGTGTTTCATAAAGTGAACGACCTTCATGGAAAGAAAACTATACTGTATTTCTATTGGAGAACTATTAGATGTATTTTACTCCAAAAATATTTTGAAAAAAAACCCTGCAAAAATACTGGTCTTTTCGTGTGTCCTTCCACCTTAGACATCAAACTCAAAATATAATGCAAGGCTAAATATAACAAATCCGAGATGCACACCACAATGGTGGTAGGAAATCAAAGTTGTCAGGATCACAAAAGCATATAATTAATAAACGCACTTCTATGTTTTGTGTGAAAATACAAAGAAAGACTCATATTTCTGTATTTTGAAGTGACCCGTGATGGCAGCCAAAGGCGTTAGGCTCTCAATATATATGACATTTAATTTAATTTAAATACGTCTGAAGTTCATATCTTCAGATGTCTCTTAGTTCCTTTTCAAAGGGTTTTGTTCTTTAAGTGACATCGTTATCATACAAATGTGTACAAGATTTTACTTGAGTATTTCCTTGTCTTCTCTGGACTCTTTTCATCCTTTTATTGGGAGTATTCGTCTATTTGTATAAACATTTAGTGTACAAATGTAAGATCAAACCAAATAAATATGTTGTTCCTACCTATGTGTAAGTTTTATTATATTAAATAAACACAATTTTCTTACTAATGTGAACACAAAACAACCAACACAAAATATAGTTGTTTTTTTAAATATTAGATTGAAATACTCGTATATTCTTTAATTACTCTTTGGGTTGAAGGTTATTTGGCAATCAAGTAAGAAATAATTAAATGAATTCTAGATTCAATAGGAGAATCCAACATTGATTACGTTGTTTAAGCCAGAATATTTGAAATAAACATTTATTTTATTTTATTTTATTTTAATAGAAAATCTATAGCCTACGTGCTAACCGTACTTCTAAGCTATGGCCATGAGAGATTTCAGCTACACTGATAAAGTGTTTTTTGCTTTAAGAGGAACATACAGAGACCAACTCGTTTTTAAATATATAATATATTATTCAAACTCAAGCTTATAGCCAAATTAATTACTAGCCCCCTTCCCCGTAAAAAAATATTGTAAAGAATCCTGTAAAACAAAGCTTCAAATCATCCATCATGTCAATATAAAAAAACTTTTTTTATTTTTTTAAAATACATTCCTACCATCACTGTATAGCCCCCTCCCTCTTTTCATCCTCCCTCTTATTTTCATCTCATTCCTCTTTCCTCACCCCTACCCCCCACCCCCTTCACCAACCCCACTTTCCCTGCAACAACATTTATTTCCAACGACTATATAATATACTATCGACATTTTTATAAGGAATAAATTAAATCTTCAAAATAAAATATAGCCTATGCTACTCGCTGATAATGTAGCTTTATATTGGTGAAAGAATTTTTTTAAACTGGTCTAGTAGTTTTTGAGTTTACTCAATACAAACATTAAACAAAAAATCAAAAAATCAAATCTTTCTTCTTTATAATATTAGTACAGCTTATGTCTTTAAATATTTGAAATAAAAACCTTTATAATGTTATATATTTATAGGACATCAATTTAGGGTACAATTAATTTTATCTAACGATTATGATAGAGAGTCCAACAGTGTTGATATAGGAAGAGTAGTGAGGCAGGGATGCTGTTTGTCTCCCAGTCTGTTACACTTGTATGGAGAGTAGTTGGTCAGGGAAGTCCAAGAGGGATGTGACAATTTCAGGATCGGAGGACGCGTCATCAACACAATGAATATGCAGATGATCTAGAATTTCTGGCCAGAAATAAAAAGGAGTTGCAGGAAATGATGGACCGGCTGGTGGAGATAAGGAACTGTTATGGAACGGAGATCAAAAATGAAAAGTAAAAATAATGGTGATTTAAAAATAACTAAGAGCCGCTAAAAAATCAAAATCGAAAACCAGGAGCTGCAAAACGTATACATAGAATCTCAAGTAGGCCTACCTGGGAAGTCTGCTGACAAGGAATGCCTACTGCCCCAAGGAAATTAGGTCAAGGATCACCACGGTCAAGGATCACCACGGTCAAGGATCACCACGTGTCAAGGATCACCACGGTCAAGGATCACCACGGTCAAGGATCACCACGGTCTAGGATCACCACGGTCAAGGATCACCACGGTCAAGGAAGCTTTCAACAAGAAAGGTCACTGCTAACAAGCAAGTTTAGTTTGGAACTGAAGAAGAAACTGATGAAATGCTACATTTGGAGCATCGTGCTGTTTGGAGCAGAAACTTGGACTCTTTAGTAAGATGGAAAAGAAATACTTGGAGCTTTGAAATGTGGTGATGGAGAAGACTTGAGAAGATCAGGAGGGCAGAAAAAGTGACAAATGAAGTCCTAAGAAGAGTGGGTGAAAAGATATCCATTTTGGATGTGATTCTTCGGTGCAATGAAAATTGGATCAGACACATCCTTAGGAGAAACTGTCTTCTGCACGCCATCATAGAAGGCAAGGTTTAGGGAAATAGGAGTTAATGAAGAAGGAAGATTCAAAAACTATATGACTTGAAGGAAAGAAGAAAATTCTTGGAACTGATAAAGGAGGCAGAAGACAAAAGGAATGAACCTATCGTAGGAGAAAACAAGTATCAAAAATATGGCCCACATCTTTAGAAGGAATGCATGTGTCCAAACTTTCCATTAGTTATATTTTATGTAATTTTAACTATGAAGTCTTATTTTTGTTGCTACACAATAACATTAGTATAAATTTAACTAATGGCTGTATTCATGTTTGGGAGTACATTGTAATATTTTGTTTGTATTTTAAAACCTAAGTTTTATACATTTATAGCAGAATAATTATCTAGGTTAGGATAATTTTTAAATATATATAAAACTATTATTAATAAATAAATCGTCCATGAAACGGCAATATGTCTCAACCCACAATGACGCAATCTTATAGGGGAAGAAAACTTGGTTAGAAACCAAGGAGAATGCTGACCCATTGAAATAGGCCTACATACTATCAATATGTCTTAGCCCTCAGATATGTGCGATACATTTTGTTTGTTTCAAAAATAAAATAGATATACATTTTTAGAGAATATTAGATTTTAACAGAAAATGTAATGTACGACATTTGGCAGTTTCATGAACATGGGATGAAAAGATACAATAAATGAAAAAAACACAGCACCAGAATCAAGAGCACAAGAAATCTATGAATACTTTTCTGATAAAATATTGTATTAATATTGTTTGTCATTACACGAATTTCTTCATACTATCATAAATGTATAATTAATTTTTAAAAATTCACAATAAGTTAAAAATGTAAGCATTCTATTTTATTTTAAATCAAGCAAACGATTTAATTATAGGTAATTTTACAAAATTGATTGTTCGTTGCGGTTTAAAAGAATTTTACTGGAGCGGCGGGACGCCGGTAGACCCTGATGGGCTAATCTATCTTTGGATACCACAAATACTAGTATGCTAAAGTAAAGAAGCTATTATCTAATTCTAAATGAAAGCTGCTCTAACAATCTTACTAAGAGTTCCTGTGAATAGGTCAGATCCTACCTATACATCATTTGCATTGGAAGCAGTTGTTCGCTCGGTTGTTTCTCGGCATTGTTTATTAACGATTTATTAGAAAAAACGTAGAAGTATTCACTAGGGCCATGGTCCACTTGTAACCTGCCTGTAGATCGTTGGTATTGTGGCGTATGGTCTGTTTTGCCACTATGTCAGTTTATATTGCAGGATAGGTACGGGAGTCTTGACAGGGTTTCATGTATGACATTAGCTCCTGGATACTGTGAGTACTTGGGTGCTATAGTTTGGTTCCACGACACAGCCTTCATTGACAAGTAGTGATAGTTGATTCTGGTGTTTAGTGTTACCTTTGACACGAGTGTTAATAAGTTTGTACAGAAGGTAGCCTGAGCTAAGATCCGAATTATTATAATTTTCATAACAAAAAATAATTTGGGACAACATAAAAAATATTATTTTAGTAGAAACCTTTAGTTTAATTTGTGACTGATTGTACTCCCAGTGGTTCTTGAATAGTATTGTCATGCTCATGACAACTATTCTAGACTGTTGAGACTAGCTTGTGTAGAACATTAGACTAAAGATATCTACTATAATAGTATTCATCCTGTCCAAATACAATGTTATAAACCGTAAAAAGATTTAACTCTGGTTGACCTCCCCGCACTTGAGAACTTACTCCAAGGATGTTTAACGATGTACACAGGCTGCTAGAGACAGATATATTCCGATAGAGTGTAGTACTATCGGTTTGTCGTGCTCGTGACGGCCTGGTTAA
>CABFVZ010005290.1:21294-33652 GCA_902151445.1 Timema monikensis | reverse complement strand
GTGCGCGACCAGCGACCGGACTGGTTTCCATAGTTTGTTATGTGGCCAGTTCCTTCGAGGCGACTGCGACTGGCGACCAGAGTGCGCGTCCAGCGTCAATACATTGCGTCTGCGTCCACACTGCTCCGAGACGCAGAAGAACCACCGAGCAAGCGTGTGTTTTAGTAGAGTTGTATTTAGTTTTGTGTTTGATTGGGCTGGTTTGTAAAATGATACAAGCTTTTCCCATAGAAGAGGTGGAAAAACACCCCTCAATTTTTTACATATCTTCGCCAATGTACTGGGACTGAGAAGGACAACACATAGAAAGAGAATTCAGGAATAGATGTTCGATCAAGTTAGTATTTTTTATCCACACTATTCTAAAAGAACAAAATAACTCGAAATATTAAATAAAATACAATTGAAAAACTCTGTTAACTGAGGAACGATCTGTACTGCACATGATTGGCGACCAACAAAACACATCTAGGTAAACACTGTATCCCGCGTCTGCGACTCACCACCCCAATTCTACGGTCGCAGACGTGAGTCGCACCGAGGGAATCCTAGCTTAAGTTTGCGCAAGCCATGATTTACGTAATCCTAAAGCCGATTCTATACTAGCAGTTAAAAATCAACGGTTTTGCAGCTAGCTTACACCCACAAAATCCAGTCTTGAGTGAAGAAGAGTTTTATTTATTTTTAATCTGTTACTTAGCTTGTATAATAACAAGAAGAAACATAAAGACAATAGAGTCAAAAGAAATAGATGGTGTAAGCCGTGGTTAGGCATACTAAAAAGATAATTATTCGCACATCAATTGATTAAACTAAATGAGATCCGAGCTGAATGATTGGAGAAGACTTCGAAAGGATGAATATTCTAATTTGAAATACTCCACGTGTATTTATTTGTATTTTGCACAGATTGGATTCGGGACATATAGTTATCGTTTGTTAATGTGACTGCAAAATGTTGGTTCATTAACTAGTTTGGTAACGACTCACTAATTAAAACTAAGCCGATATAATGCATTGTTCAATTAAACACACTCAGTTTTGTTTATTATTATTATTATTATTATTATTATTAACAATCAAATAAGAGTAATAATAATTTTAACAATTTCACCTTTATTTGTCACAGAAGCTAGAACTTAATTTAACTGGTGCTTTTTGTTGGTCAAATAATATGCATTGTTAGTTTGTTAGCACGCTAAGTGTGTCCAAGCAAATTATAATTAACTCTACAAATATTACAATAAGATAGGACTATTAATTTGTCATTTTGTACAAGAGACAAAACCCTACTTCATTGTCAATGAAGTGGTGACCTGGTGGTCTAGGGGTAAGGTGTCGGACTTCTGTGCTGGCGGCCGGGGTTCAATCCTCGGTCCCGGCACAGATTTATCTGATTACCAAACCCTTCCTTCACCTCTGACAAGACATCTTGTGAATGTGGGGAATGCCAGGTCTCCACCGTGGTTCGGATTCCACGTTAAACTGTAGGTCCTTCATTTCATCTCACAATCACCCTACCATTACACATTAGCGTAAGTGCGTATAACCCGAACGGGTAGTAAGACGTGGTGCTAATAATAATAATAATTGTCAATGAAAGCCGGACTCGTGGTATAGCGGTCAGAGCGCCTGGCTTCTGACCCAGAAGTTCCGAGCTCGATTCTCAACTGGTAACGGGATTTTTCTCTTCTAAAGTGGAATAATTCCTTTGATCACCATGTTTTGGTCAATAAGGCTTGGATTAGGTTAAGATCTTCATTGTATCCCTACCCTAATATTCACTATCATCCCTCATCTCAATGGGACATGGAAAGAACCTCCACGGAAATATCTAAGATCAGTAAATACGGTCATCCCCTGGGCAGCGGTACATTAGTATCGGCTAATCTTTCAGCAAACTGGGCCAAGAGTGATTATTATTATTATTATTATCATCATCATCATCATCGTCGTTATTATTGAAAGATATTAAGGATATAATAAAGAATTTTAGTTAAATTGTACTCAAATAAATTAATTAGGTAATGATTAGATTAAAATCCGAAACCTTAGCTCAGTAGGTAAGGTGTCAGCTCGTCTCGGGCTCAATTCCTCACTTGTGAAATGTGAGTTTAGTCTTTCACAGTGATAAATTAATGACCGGGGACTTTATGTTGTGTCTGTTATAATATTAAGTTAGATTATAAGGCATATGAAGCTACGACAGGCCTAGCAAGCCGGGAGTAAAAAATATATAGCTTGAATAAAAAATTGACCCTGGACATAGGCATGAAACAGCAATGGATGTAAGTAATCCTTGGATTAAACTCGATATTAGAAGAGATAACCAGGGTTAAATCGTTTCACTTTAGAAATAAAAGTAAACCCTAATAATATTAAAATAGTGAGATAGTGGGTCAATATCATGACCACCAGTCGCTAGTTCCACTAGTTTTGAATCAATTTCAGATCACTTTCACTTTGCGAAAATGCCTACGTCGACCAATATATTCTGACAAAACGCACGGTTAACTTGTCACGTGTCTAGATAACGAAATCACGTGGGTAATTGTCATTATAATAACAACGTGGGTTGAGAAAACGCACGTGTGAAACGACGATAAAACTTACTCGCGTTTATAAAACGCTCTGTTCAACGTGTTATATTCCGCCTGCTTGTGCTCTGTCTAAAAGCAACTTACTCTATGAACTATCTAAGTTAACTAGAAAAGTATATCCTTATGGATTCGAAGAATTTGAAGGATTCAAGAATTCGAGGGCCCATCCCTAGTATAAATCTTATATTGCTCTTTTTAACTATGATGTAGCTTATAAGGTAGTATAGTTTGTCAAGGTAACAATTCTACTTCTCAAGGTAAGATCAGTGTAGGCCTACATATTCAATAATTCATGACGTCACAAGCCAGCAAAAATATCAGTCTGCATTAGAAACACAATTCCTCAAAAGACTGTATTGCTTAAACAACCACTTGTATCGCATGTAGTATACAGTAGCCCCATGGCTTCTTTGGTGCTGACTGACAGCTCACAGCTGACAGCTAAAAGCTTTGAAAAGTTATCAGACCAAATTATGTATCCCTACCCCGAACCATATGCTCTGCAAAAACATGTGTTTAGCAGCTGTCAATTCTGAAGGTCAAAATTTAGATATATACCTTAATGTTGACTGTCAGAAGTCAGCTGTGAGCTGTCATTTAGCACCAAAGAAGTCATGGGGCTACTGTAGCTTACGTAAACTCACCGCTAGTATTATGATTTATAATAAAAAGTAGCATATCTTTAACTTTCATTTGATGCCATTAACAGGCCATATTAATTAAATGTAATAAAATGTGTGATATTTTACTAGGGTTGGGGTGAAGGAAGAAGGGTGGGGGTGATTAAAACCATAATAACCCCTTCACCCTGGGCTACATGTATAATTATTACTGAATATGATTATATATTTAAAAAAAACTCTTTTGTCACCCAGAACTGCAAAATTTTGTTTCAAAAAAATTCTAATAGTCAAATAAAACATTCCCTGTAATCAAACAAATTATTCTGCATTTATATTTTGTTTTCTTTAGATTCGATCTTTTTGAAATCATCAAGTGAATAATAAATAAATGAATCGGATCGATAGCTTTAAATCGATCTAAAAAATTGATTAATCAAGAGTAGATAATCAATCGTTCATCGAGTGAAGAACCTTAATATGAAGTAATTATGTGGTCTGGGTACCTTAATTAAGTAGGAAATATTTTACGTATCTGAGATTTTTAAGATTTTATATTCGAAAGATTTATTTTTCAAATCCATAGAGTTTTTGTTAATATTTATTAAATATAAATACACATTTTTCATTAAAATATAAGTATTCCTATTATTATTATTATTATTATTAATATTAGGTGTTCTTTCTTACGACAGGACCATTCCTTTTGTCACTAATCAAAACAATGACTATGAAATTACAGTATTGTATCATGGGACCACCTGTTTTGGTGGGTTTTCCTAAATGGTTTTCCACTCTTACTCCATGCAAATGCGATTACACTTCCTCTAAATATAGCCTTCCTAATCGATAATAATTAGTACATAATCGTATAATACGAACGTGTAGTAAGACGCGGCGCTAAAAAAAAACCATAAGAAATACATAGGACCAAGGTAAGGGTTTGGTTATTTTTAAAATAAGTTAGCAGGAACTTTAATTGCCAATTCGAGGCTGCTCTGATATGGGACTGTACAATAGCCCTATGTCTTCTTTGGTACTGACTGACAGCTATGAAAATTTACCAGACCAAATTCTGTAGGCCTATCTCTACGCCGAACCATATGATCTGCAAAAACATGTGTTTAGCAGCTGTCACTTTTGACAGTCAAAATTTAGGTCTATACCAAAAACATATAATATGGCAGATTTATTTATTGTTTACCTTGATATGTTGATGTTAGGCCTAGTATGAAATTATTTTATTTTTTCTACAATCTTCAACATTTTAAAATGTTTAGCATTTAATCTCATATTAATTTTTGTTATTATTATTATTATTATTAAATTATGTTTACTAATACATTTTTTTAATCTATAAATAATTAATTGTTGATATTATTATTACAAACATAATAAATGTGAAAAATCTGATCATGTAGTACTACACAGAGAACAAAAATCTGTCAGAAAGCTTTTTAACACTATTACAACAAATAAGTCATATTTGTTATTAACTGGTTTATACCTTTTAAGTGTTTTCCAACGGGGTCGCAAGAACTTCTTCTACATCATCATATTCGTCGTCATCCTATTCATTGTCTCAGGCCAGGTTAATGATGATAGTTGGGTGGGATACAATAAAAAATACACTGTAGGACCTACTGACAAATCAAAAGATATCCTAATTCAAAAAATATATATTTCAGATTCACTATTCCTAAACAGTTATAAAGTCTCTAATAAAACTATAATAACATTAACTTATAACTAGATGTCTTAGCCTGGTATTTATTTAATCGCTATTATTTTTTATTACACTTCACAGATTTTTTGGAATGCTATAAAAATCCTAAAACATGAGGTTTACCCTAGTCTTGATACACATACTTGAATTTTAAAATAATGTATATTGATCACTGAGAAACACTCGCCTATTTTTTTATCACACACTTCAATGTTCTATTAGATAAATAATTATTCAAACACCACTAAAAAACCGTTTATTTTCCAAGGATAACACGCTCACACACCGCACTAATATTCACAAAAGAACACACGGATTACTAAATAGCCGAATTAATATTAAAATTATTAAAATTTGTAATAAAATTATTAACAGTGGCATAGACACGCCTAATTACTCAACAATAACATATTTTGTTCGCTTCAATTTGTGGACACACGCACGTGGTTTTATCAACTGTATTTTATACGATAATTAACTGTTATAATGTATATTTAAAATGGTTGGATTTTGGTTATGAGAATAACCGTTTGTTTGTTTGTATAGTTTTGAAGTTTGCGTTTGCTGTTTAATTCAAATTAATTATTTAAAGCAAAACCTCATTAAAAGTGGCCTTAAATTCAAATAACAAATATGGCCACTGAATAGAGCCTATGCTATTATTATTATTATTATTATTAGCACCGCGTCTTACTACCCGTTCGGGTTATACGCACTTACGCTAATGTGTAATGGTAGGGTGATAGTGAGATGAAATGGAGGACCTACAGTTTAACGTGGAATCCGAACCACGGTGGAGGCCTGGCATTCCTCACATTCACAAGATGTCTTGTCAGAGGTGAAGGAAGGGTTTGGTAATCAGATAAATCTTTGCCGGGACCTGGGATTGAACCCCGGCCGCCAGCATAGAAGTCTGACACCTTACCCTTAGACCACCAGGTCACCTAGAGCCTATGCTACCAGTTGGTGATGTAGGCGACCTTGTTGCCGGTTAGATGGCGAATGGTATTATAATACTAGTGTTTAGAAATTTTAAACTTTATATTATTTCACAAACATTTTGTATGTCTTTTCCGCTTTATTATCACAAACCATTTATTTATGTTAAATATATGCGAGGCCAGTTATAAAAATATAAATAACTGAATATAGTACCATTGAATGTAAAATGTTGTGCACTGTTTAACCTATTGCCACAAGAGTTAAAAAAAACTAGAATAAATTTACTAGATTTTTTTTCTTAAATTTGATTATGGAAAATAAATTATACTGAAATACTTGAGGAAGTATTGTTAAAAGTGAATGATAATATTTTTAGTAATAATAATAGTAATACTTAGCAAATAATAATTATTTCCATATAGGTTGACAAAAGGGGAACTCTACAAGAGCGCTGTCAGAAAGGCCTATTCTTCAAAAGTAGACGCGATCAAAGGGACCCTACTCTAAATCAAACAAGCCATAATTTAATTATGCCTTACAAATGAATAATTAAAATATGTTTTAATCAATCGTAACCAACTTGCGTGACCGCATGGTCTAAGGAGTCACTCTCTTAATAGAATAGACTGCCGGTGATGGTTAGACCGGCGTTCGAATCACGGTCGGGTGTAGTGAGAGTTGCTTTTTCTAAATGGTTTTCCACTCTCTCTCCACGTAAATGCTCGTATACCTCTACTAAAAATTCAACCTACTTCATCCCTAGGACATTAACATCATTAGTGCATATGCATGTACCCCTAGCGGGTAGTAAGACGTGTACCCCTAGCGGGTAATAAAATGTGGTGCCAAACTCATCGATGGAAAAGAGGCTTAGCATCTCGTTTAGACTGATTTTCTTATGACAGAGAGACCAGAGCCCAAATACCGGTTTGGTGTACTGAAGGTAGCTCTCTTAAATGTTTTTTTTTACTCTACCGCCACGCAAATTAAGGTACATTTCCTTCAAAATACGACTTTATTCAATCCTACACTATTAATGTCATTAAATGTTAAAATCTCAAACGGGTAGTTAGAGGTGACGCCAACATAAAAAATAGATAAAAAGTATTACGAGTTTTTGTCAAAACGAGTGTTGTCTTTCAAAACACCACCGAACACGCGATATCATATAAGCATCAAATGGAACGAAACGCCATCAAACTTTAATGGCTGTTAACCTCCATCAATCTTGTCGGTAGTCAAACAATATCGGTTGAGTGGGGTAGCCTATCAAATTGTTCTTCTTCAATGCTTTCAGATATTTTTTATCCCCGCGTCTTACTACCTGTTCATGTTATACGAGTATAATTATTCAATTTCTTTTATTATAGAGTTGGCCAACAGTCACAAAAACTAAAACAGTCACGTGTCGAAACTTACATGTAAAAATAAGTACATAATAAAATAGAATACAAACTCATGCTGTAGCTAAGTAATGTTACACACAAATAGTCACTAAAATATTAGAAAAATTATAATAATAAACTAAATTAATACAGAGTAACAGTTTACGCGTGAAGAAAATTTGGAGCTCTAAAAGGTTTCGAATTCTGTTATAAACATAATAAATCGGGTTCTTATGATAATTACTCCAATAGAGGAGGGAGGAAGAAGGAAATGTTTAAGAAGTAATTTACCCCTATTTGCGTGGAAAGAGATTTGGAAACCCCTCTTGGTAAATCCCACTGGGATTAGAACCTTGATCACCTCGTCTTCAGCAAGCCTGTCTAACATGAACATTACGCCTTAGAACATTCGGTCACTGAAGCGGGTTGTTTCAGAAGTTATTTCGAAGAAGTACTGTATACAACTAAACTATCAGTTTAACCCGTTCTTCGCACATAATTCTCATTAAAAGTCTTTCTACATTTCTGTCTATTCCCCCATTAGTTTAACTATGCAGATAGCCCGAAGGAGTGGTAAGACACGGTACTTTACTCTCTCTCTCTCTCTCTTCATTTATATATATCTCACTCACACATACAAACAGCTTTTTACCTTTCCTGTAAATAAAAATATATGTCAACGTCTCCTGATAAGAACACGCGATCTATACATTGAGAATGAGGTTCCTGATGTGAATAAGTGTAGAAGAGAAAAAACACGTCATTTCTTACCGAGAAAATCAAATTCAAAGCTGGGATACATACATTACACGCATAGATTACCTACAAATAAGATTTGTATTTACATTTAGCTTATAGGGTGGCACGATCATCAAATACAAATACAGGTAAAGTTAGGTGTGTGATAGCTGTATTTACATCTAACTTGTGGCGTGGCACGATCATCAAACACAAATACAGGAAAAGTTAAGTGTGTGATAGTTGTATTTACATCTAGCTTGTGGCGTGGCACGATCATCAAACACAAATACAGGAAAAGTTAAGTGTGTGATAGTTGTATTTACATCTAGCTTGTGGCGTGGCACGATCATCAAATACAAATACAGGTAAAGTTAGGTGTGTGATAGCTGTATTTACATTTAACTTGTGGCGTGGCACGATCATCAAACACAAATACAGGAGAAGTTAAGTGTGTGATAAGTTGTATTTACATCTAGCTTGTGGCGTGGCACGATCATCAAACACAAATACAGGTAAAGTTAGGTGTGTGATAGCTGTATTTACATTTAACTTGTGGCGTGGCACGATCATCAAACACAAATACAGGTAAAGTTAGGTGTGTGATAGCTGCTTTGATTTCATTGCATCTTACTACTCTTCCAGACTATCAGCATTTAACCAATATAGTGCAGTAATAATGAGGAAGGTAAGGAAGGTAGAATGAAGAGAAAATGTAAGTTTTGAGTGGAGGGCTAAAGGAAAAATACCTCAATGAACCTGGTTGGTCCTTGAACTAACTAAATGCTCGTCAGCAGCTAACAATACAATGAGAAACAGGCGCCTTTGTCCCCGTGGCCACCGGCGTGGGTTGCACACATTATTAACTCAGAATAGGGGTGAGGATAGAGAGGATAGTTTAGAGGAAGTGTACCCGTATTAACGGGGAGAAGCATGGGAGTGTCACAGTGATCATCTGTGGTCCACCTCACTGATCTTTAGGTAAAGGTCTCTTCTAAGGACCCGATGTTCGTGGGTTTAAAACCCAGTTGAGTCGAAAGATTTTTCTTGAGCTATACAAATCCATAGCACAACTTCCTTCGGAGTAGACGTAATGCCGTTGGTCTCATATCGATAGCGTCATGTAAAAGAACCTGTAATGATACTGATTTGGACCCCTCTAATATATTAAAAAAGTCATGGATGAAGTGCATTTTTCTTAAAGTATTGTATATAAAATATCCTTTTAATAATTCATCCATGGAGAATCACGTAATTTTAAAAAATAATGTCAAAGGATTGCACCATTAAACTTATTTCTTTTTCAATAAGCAACTCCGTAGTATTTATCAAAAAAGCAAGTGACGCTAGCTCTCTTTACCCAATAGGAAGCTAACCTTCACGACACCTGTCGCCAGGACTCTTTCGATTAGTTTGTTTTGACACTGGGTGACAAGGGGATGTAAGGGGCAAGGGTAAGGTCATATATAAGCTACTGGTGCGTATGAATACACACCGAAATATCGTACCGCCTTAATTAGTGCTCGATCACGGGGCAATTATCAGCTAATTAAACGTTATCACTTTGATCGGAGACATTGCCGACGAGTAACGTTTTAATCGACGCCCAACGCAAACCGATCAATTAGGTATCTTTATAAACCCTAAGTGAAAATACCTTTCCCTGCTAAATTGGTAGTGCCTTTCGCTATCACTCGTAGAAAATTCTCGTTCAGTGATATAATCAGCCGGTTCAGAAAGTATAAGTTAAATACTTCAAACAAAAAAAAAAACCTGTGGAAAACTACCTCCTGTTCACCAGACTGGGATTTGAAACCTCATTACTATACCCGTCAGTGAGACTTTTTTCAATGCGAGTCCAACATTTTAAACCACTCGGTCATCAACGTGGGTGTTAACGCACTTGAATGTGACTAATTAGACCAGGTAAATATCTAATAAGAGACGTCCTAAGGATAGTTTTATCCGTAACATGGTTTATCATTCTTGTTACAGGTAAATATAAATTAAATACTTAAAATTCATATTTTCTCAGCCAGTTTTCTGAATATGGTACAGTACTGTACAATAATTTTCATATGAATAAACCTTTTGTTTGTTGCAACATATATTAAATTAATCTTCATACATTCATACGTCGAGTCTTGTGTTCTACAGCTATTACTTTTGATAGGTTTTATAAGTATCTGTAAAATGACACTAATAATAAAGTATAATAATATAAATGTCAGAAAAAAATTGTGTTTGTATTTTCTAAAAGTTTCTTTTCATCTGATTCCTACTGTAGATTCTAGTAAACAATGGCATCAGAGACTTCTAAAATAACTTGATAATCTCTATTCGGCCAACGTTGATAAAAAGTCATAAAAACTATCTTAAAGCTGTCGAAATTAACATGTTCGCCAAGGGCACCTATAGGGTTCTTCCAATTTGGGGAGTGGAGGGGTAGGTTGGTGGATTGGAGTCCTATCTGCCGGGGTGGCGGGGGGGGGGGTGGCACCCACCTCCAATCTTCAAGAGAAGATTTCAATAATTCAATCTTGTGCGAGGAACTTTTACAGCATCTGAACTTAACTCTGAGCTAATTATATAAGTGTCAAGAGTCAATTTTTCTCAACAAAAACAGTTTTTGAAAAGTCTACGAAAAATTAAATTTAGTTGTAATTAAACCCATTGAAAAGAAACATGTTTTTCACAAATTTAATGAACAGAACAAAATTCAAAGAAAGCTGTTGAAGAGAGAATGGGAGCAAATCAACATTTTATCATTTTTATCTCTGTTAACTTGGATATTGATGATTCAAATCAAAGTTGTTAATAGCAAATTGCAGCTAGATTACAAATATACAATCTTGATTTTTTTTTCTTAAAATACAAAAGGGAAGTAAATATTGCAGAGTGATAGGAACTGGTGTGAGTCTTAACCTAACTTAAGCCTAAATAGCCTTACCTGGTACGCGTTGAGATCAAAGCCTATGAGAGGAGGTTACAGAGGGTACATCGTACCCGGGCCCTAGGGTTTAAAAGGGGCCTGAGAATTTCCTGGGATCTCAAAAAATATTGGTATATATTAAAGACTAGCATTCACATTTACACTACTAGTAGGCCTACTATTACTAAATTATTAGTATAGGTACCCTATACTAGTTTTTGTCTTAGTGTTTTTTCATTTTTTTAATATAGAAGTATAAAATATATATCCTTTTGTTGTCTACTTATTTTATTTTTTCAGATAGTATTAATGAATTTTTTTTAGGCAGGACTAATGGAAAATGGAAGGAGGTTTGACATTTTTTTTTTACCTCCTGATAAAATTCCTCTCAAAGGCCCTGGATGGGATAATTCCCCTCAAGGTAAAATACCCAAGGTACCAGTTGGGAATTGAACCTACAACCTCAAGTTACTAACCCCTACATCAGGGGGCTATTTGGTTACATGTTGGACTGAAATTGTTGTGCTAGTGTGACGGCGGTGAATTACCCAATCACCGTGAAAATGGCGGAACTTGTGCAGGCTTTTGCTCGAGTAGTCGAAAAGGTGATTGCTATTGAGTTAATAAATATTAGCAAAAGTGGAAAATAAAATGTGTAGAAAGAATAGATATCCTGGGTGGATCAAACACGCTGCTAAAGGAGCTAGCATTGGATAATCCTAAATCGTCCTGCAATTTTCTTAGAATTGATCAATACATGTTCGTTGAACTTCCAAAACAGGTAAATGATTGCTCATTTGTTTTAGCTCCACATCTTACTACCCGTCCTGGCTATACGATTATGCACTAATTAAGCTAATGGTTTTAAAGATAAGAAAGGTTGTATTTAGAGTAAGTGTACCCGCATTTGCGTAAAGGAAGAGTGGAAAACCATTTTGGGAAAACATCTGTACACCCGACCGAGATTCGAACCTTGACCTTACCGTCATTGACAGTCTAGTCCACTGTGATAGTAGCGACTTATTTCATACGTCCACCGAAGTGGGTGAGTATTCAATTAAATTTAAGTTTCGATTGTGAGACACAACAGGTGGTTGGTGGGAAAATTAAATGATTCACTGTCGCACTATCCTACATCAGGATTATTTGACTAACGACAGTGCTGCCGTGCCAGTCAGACAGTAATATTACATGTTTCCATTTTGACAGTTGCTATTATGACAGAAACTGTCACTATTTACTAGATTCTTGTGAACGAGGCTTAAGGTTTGTCATAAGTCACTCCAACTATATCCTTCTTTTCAAAACGAATACAGTATTATTAATCCGTAAGGGATTGCAACATGCAAGTATATGGAATTCAATTTCACGAAAAGGGTTTGGGAAGGAGTGGGGGAGTGGAAGGGGGGGGGGGG
>CABFVZ010005290.1:0-21283 GCA_902151445.1 Timema monikensis | reverse complement strand
GGGGGGGGGGGTGCAATGCAGAGCACTCACTCATACCTTTAACAATGTGATATAATAGTTTGTCCACGTTTATTACTACCCGTTTGTATTAGACCTATACACACACATACTAATCACGCTAGTGTGTTAGGGATGAGGCAGGTCAAATTTAAAGGAAGCGTAAACACATTTGCTTGTAGAAAGATTGGAAAACAATTTAAGGAAAACCACCCTCAATACACCGAAGGGGGATTAAATCTCGTATCTCCCCGCTATATAGTCTAGTCTACTGCAAGAGAGACTCCTTAGACTAGAGGTGGGCAACATAATTTTCAAAGTAAGCACAAGTGTGGCGAATTTCACTTCTCATTCTAGACACTATGTAAAAATTGATAATTTATGTTTATCAATAGAACATTTAAAACAACACAGAGTGTTTGAACAAGTTAATTCAATACGTGTACACGTTGACTACTCAGTTACAACTGCCTAAGACGTAAAATTCAATATGTTATTTTAGCACCACGCCTTATTACCCGTTTGGGTTATATGCTTACTTACTAATTACACTGATGGTTTCAGGTATGAAAAAGGCTATATTTATAGGACGTGTAGCACCATTTGCTTGAGGTGGAATGGAAAACATTTTTTGGATAAACTACTCCAGTCCACCCAACCGAGATTCGAACCTTGATCGCCCCATTATCGGCAGTCTAGTCAGTCTACCGTGAGGCTATCACCTTAGACCATGCAGCAATTGGATAGGGTTTGAAAATTGTTCAAATAATTCAAAATTTAAAACAATTAAATGCGAAATTTGGATAATCCTTTTGCTTCCAATGATATGCAGGAAATATCAACACATGACGTCAGAAAATGTTTATTATACTTTGAGAGCTGGAAAACTCAAATTCACCACAATTGTATGGCCAATTTGCCACTTGTGGAGATTGGTGACAGAGTTGTCCACCCCGGCCTTAAGCCATGTAGTCACCCACCGAGCAGGTGTGGGATAATAAAAATGTTGACTTATATTTAAAATAATAACTTCATGCCATGTGATGAGTTACATCACAGGCCACGGAATTAGTCAGACACGCAATACCTATAACGAGTGTTTGAATCAGGATAAGCGCCAAAGTTGCAATTATAGACCAGTTTTCATAAAAAGGGGCCTTTTAGAACAAATATATTTTTTGTGGTCAACATTGATAACATGTTATTATATTATTATTGTTATTTTATAGTCATTGATAATATGTATTAAACGTAATAGCTGCATATCTAATGACTTGACGTATGAATGCGTCAAAGTGAAGCTAGTAACTTTTCTAACCTCTAACCTATAAACATTGGTCTGTGACATAGATTACAATAGTTTATTGGTCATAATACAGGTTGTCCCAAAAGTTTATGTGCAGTAAAGTATCACGTAACTCGTTGCAGTTCTTCATATAACAGATGTTGGAAATGTCCCCCACGGGCCTGGAGACATGTCCGGGTATGCCTATCTATATGATATGAAAGGTGTACCTAGACCTATGGGGAACATTTCCAACATCTGTTGTAGAAAGAAATGCTACGAGGTACATGGTAATTCACTGCACAGTAACTTTTGGGACACTCTGTATTATGATAGTTTATAGTAACTTTTGGGACACTCTGTATTATGATAGTTTATAGTAACTTTTGGGACACTCTGTATTATGATAGTTTATAGTAACTTTTGGGACACTCTGTATTATGATAGTTTATAGTAACTTTTGGGACACTCTGTATTATATTTTGCAGTAACTTTTGAGACATTCTGTATTATGATAGTATATGACTCAATAGTAGCTATCACTTATTTAATTTTTTTAAATAAAATTTATTTTTAAATACATAAAGTAATAGTAATTTTTTTACTGTAAGAGTATTGTGGGTGGTAGACTTCTAAAACACCCCTACGACCCTCATCCCTTGGGTTAATTTCCGATTAATAGTTTAAAAATATGAGTCACTCACACGCTTTGGTGGCCGCATGCTCAAACACACTACTCTCATGTTAGACTAGACTGACGATAACGGGGAGATCGAGGTTCGAATCTCGGTTGAATATACGGAGGGCGGTTTTATCAAAATGGTTTTCCACTCTCCCTACATAATGTAGGTTCACTTCGTATAAATATAACCTTCCTACGATCTATAACCATTGGTTGAATTAATATATAAATGTATAACCTGAATAGGTAGTAAAACATGGTGCAAAAAAAATGAAAATAGTAAGAGTCACTGAAAGGAGAAACAAATGTGGTTTTGTTGTTCATTCAACTAAAATACTGTGATACTAAAATAGCCTGAATAAAAGGTCGATTTTTTGCTATACGTCTTACTACCCATTCGGGATTTTTTTAGTTAATAAAATACATAGGCTGGGAGTGTTTTTAATTTAATTTAAATAAAATGTGTCTGCGTTTGCATGGAGAAAGATTGGGAAACTATTTAGGGGAAAAAAATACACTGGGCTGGGTTTCAAACTATGATATCCTCGTCACTGTAAACTGGATTAAATGAGCTTGACATGTGGCGTGGGTAAAAATAAAGTTGAGTGTATACAACTTCTAAGAGGTATAATGAGAGCACGGGTAAGAGATGAGGTTGTAAAAGAGGTTTCATTATTAATATTAAGAGATCCTGTGGCTGGTTTATTGTGCGAGAACATGTTTATCCCACTGCGGACCTGGTTTACGCCATGTTAATGGAATAAGGTCCAGGTGGGAATAAATCTGTCAAGAGCACGTAAACTAACCAAACAAAATGTATTATTAATTGAATTCAGACATTATAAATATTCAGATTCATCCAATAATCTAGCTGCCGTCCTACTTGTTCAAGTGACGAGGGCAATTGTTTCATATATATATATATATATACAATTATTTTTCCACACCAGTGGGTACATGTACAATGGTGTCAGTCTTGTATTTTTCTGGTTTATGGAGAGGTTGGTCTCAAAGCTTGGACGAGTGTACCGAGGGCAAATTTTTCACAATAATTCATGCTTTTTACTTTCTCATATAAAGATAAAGTATTTTGATCGTGAAACAAATATATCTCGATATTATGACAAATACTTACGTTTTATCTGATCAAAAAATTGATTTTATAATTTTGTCTCTATCTGTTACTGCCCACAGATCCAAAAATTTTAAATAAAACCATATTTTTAATTTTTACCCTAGTCCTTTAATTAAGGATAGTTTACTGAAGAGCATTTTTTTTACTTCCAAATTTTTTCAAAAATGGCTGTAACAATTTTGTTTAAAATGCATATCTAGGATTTGATTTACATTACAAATAAAACTCTATATTTAGTTTTTAGGTAAAGATTCGTTGAAGGGTAGCTTAGGGTAGTTTTCTGATACGAAATTTTTGAAAATTTTAGAGATTTTTTTTGTATTTTGGGTAAAAACTTATTTATGGGTAGTTTACTGTTTACCACTTTTTCAAAAACTTGAGATATTTTACAAATGGTTCTAACGATTTGATTCCAAATGGATATTTTATAAATGTTTAACATCACAATTAGCACTGTATATTTATTTTTGAGATAAAAACTCAATTATGGGTAGTTTACTGATGACTGATTTTTCATAGACTTGAAATATTTAGAAAATGGCCTTAACAGTTTGTTTTCAACTGAGTAGCTTGGGAGTGTTTGACATTACATATAACCCCTATGTACCTGGTTCTGGGTAAAAAAAAATCGATAAAGGGTTGTTCACTGATGAGTGATTCTGGAAGATTCTAATTATTAATAAAATGTCCCTAACGATTTTGTTTGCTTAAAATGTGTATCTGGGCAGTGTTTAATATGAACATGACAAATAAAGCTACATACTTGTATTTCGAAGAAAAATTCAGTTTTTGGTTGTTTAATGATAACAGCTTTTTTAATTTAAATATTTAAAAAATACTGCTTAGTCGCAAATGATTTGGTTCAAAATTTTACACTATCAATAATACTGTATCTTTATTAACTTAAAATAAATTAGTTTTAGGGTAGTATACTTACTACAATATATAGAAAATTTGAATTTTGGAAATTGACCTTTAAAATTGCATTCAAAATGAGAATATGGGAATATTTTTCATTATAAATAAGAATTTATACCAACCAAGTAACCGCTGCTGTTAGCGATTATAATGCCATCATTTGTAGATGAAGGGTGTAATTTGGTCAGCACAAAGGGCCCTCCAGCCGTTAATATTAGTTTTCTAGACCGGGCCCACTACTTATTTATTGAAGTAGCTCCTCCTTTATCCTCACGAGGATCCATTTGACCCCGTTCTAGAACCACTGCTTCACAGATAAATTTTGGAAATACTGGGGACCGATCCCGGAACCTCAGGATCTGTAGCCAGGAACTCTTAACACAGGACTAAAGGCATGAATCTATAGGTTGCATTGACATTCATGCCAATCACAATAAAATATAATAAATTAGGAGAATCAAATATCTTAACGTAAAGTAGTAAACTCATCGTAATGTTAATTACTCCATAAATTCTTCCTCCGAGTACTTGATCGAATAAAACCATGACAGACGTAAGAACTATTTTCTGAGAGTGTTTACGTGATTTAAGCTGGCTTACCTGCATTATTATTTAGAGTATGATTTTCTTACCAGTGATATTATTATTTAAAAGTCATTATCATGTTTATTAGTAACTATTTGTGTTTATATTTACATTCGTTAGTAAAAATTTTTACTGACGTAAGACACATATATAAACAAACAATAAATATGGCAGTCTTTGATTTTCAAATATTTGTAAAATATATTTCTTTGCAAGATGTGTATTCTTACGTTTTATTTAGTTAGACATGTATATCTCAAACTTATTTGCTGATATTTCTACTTAGAGCAAAGAATGAAACTTAATTAGCTTATGAAAATCTTATTTTATGAAATATGCACCCTAAGTTATTAACTGCATATGGTCACTCTGCTTCAATATTTCCTTATTAGTCTGTGTTGGTGAATCACCTGACCTCTTCAATGCATATCTCAAGGCCAAATAACTGGTATATTAGATACACGATGAAGATTAAGCCTAAAATCGAATCGAACTGTGCTTTTTTTGTTTTTTTCCGCCACATGAAAATGTAGTAATTGAAATATGTTAAATAGTTTTTGAGTCCCAAACCATTTTTGGTTTCTATTCTCGTCATAATTATTACTTTCTCGCAGCCCCTCTGAGAGAAAAGTATTGTAGTTTTCAAAGTAAGTGAACTCAAAATTTTTATAAATGTCGATGTTATCATGACTCCCTGAAATTGAAATAGTGATTTTCGCGATGCCATGTGTATGTACCTCGGACTAGAGCCTAAACCATTTTAAAGAACAGGCTAAACAAACATGGGATCTAGGGTTTTCAAAAGGTCCCCCCGAGGTGTTTTTGGAATTAGATATATCCAACCCTAAAATTAAGGGTAGCTTACAGAAGGACTAAAAAAAATTATCAAATCAATTTATTCAAAATCCTCTCTAATGATTTTGATTAAATTGTATACCTCGACATTGTTTAACATTACAAACAAAATGTGAATGTGGGGAATTCCAGGCCTCCACCGTGGTTCGGATTCCACGTTAAACTGTAGGTCCTTCATTTCATCTCACAAACACCCTACCATTACACATTAGCGTAAGTGCGTATAACCCGAATGGGTAGTAAGACGCGGTGCTAATAATAATAATAATAATAATAATAATACAAACAAAATTTCAATTCTCGTTTTCCCATAAAAATTGTTTTAAGCTGAGGATACTTTTGAAATGCGAAAATTTCCAATTTTGATCATATTTCTCACATTAGGATATTTAAGATATGAAATAACGTATCATTGTAGGGTTTTAGTACTTTTAAAAATAAAATTATTTTAATTTGGAATACATTTTTATAAACCCAATCATTTCTGAGCTATGATTAATCATAAATATTATTTTTATAGAACACTTTGGAATATAGAATTGATTTTTATGCTCTTTGGTGGACAGAGATGTTTCTCTTTTCTCTGTGTTTCTATAACAATGTATATTTATAGTAGCCTCTTTCATTTATGCTCTTTGGCGGATTGTTTTGCCAAAATATGTATTATCTCGTTTCACAAATCTTACGATATTTTTTTTTTTTTGTAAATGTCTCTATTTTAAGATACTGTAGATATTTTAATTTGTTTAAATTGTGTTATTTTAATTATTGTTTTTAATTAAGACACCAGAGTTACTAAATACGATAAGACGCCTGGCTCAAGCTGTGATAATTAACTAGATTACTCGCTACTCGTGGGAGGAGACGGGCTCTAAAGTTCATCTGGAATAANTTTTTTTTTTTTTTTTTTTTTTTACAAAAATAACGATCAGTAATGAATGAGTTCGATTGTCACACAGGAGTATTTACATACAAGTTATCGGTTAAATATATACTGCTAGAAGTTAAAGTATCAATCTGTAAGACTGTCATAATTCTTCATTTAAAATATTCCTACAGATGGGACTGGTGTTTCCAGATATTTAGGATAGGGAATTTACTCTTATTGAACTGAGTTAGAGTATTGTTCCTATATATTTTATATAAAATAATGCACCAAACTTATAATTTAATAAATTGATTGTATACAACTAGTTACGAACCTTCCATCATTTTACTTGTTTGCACATTTATTTAACATGTTGTCCACTCCCTTAGTGCTAGAAATATAGAATGTTGAAGATAAATGTTTAATTCTTTGTCACATTTAAATTAAAAGCAGTTTAAATGATTCATTTTAAAATAACACTATTCATTTTAAGAAATATTTAAGAATAAATGTAATATTTTCATAACTTTTTTAATTTAATGGACCCTATTTTATAATTTGTTTAGAGTAAATCAAACCATTTACCCAAACTTATAAGTAAGTTAAATATTGCCCAATTAATATCTATCTACTATATATCTATATATATGTATAGCCCTGAATCAAGAAGTAATACACATAATATTCATATTTTAAAAATATATTATTTTCAATAAAGGTTAAAAAAAAATCAACACCTTTAAGTTACAAATAATTAATACAACATTTTTTAAATGTGTAGATCAAATATTTTACTATCACAAATATATTTATTAATACAATTTACAAATGATTTGGTGATCAAGCTCTCAACCGAGTAAAGTATGTAGGCTCACAAATTACTAAAATAATTATATTCACAAACAAGTAAAATGATCACGGTAAAAAATTCATGAGTAAATTAAATAATATCACACATGAATAACGTAATTAAATTTAGAATATAGTATAATTATTACAATTAAGTTAATATCCCATGTTTATAAAGCGATTAAGTTCACAAAATCATCAAAGTGATAGGTTCACAGATGTGTAAGCTGACAAAACCCACAAATCAAAATTTTGGAATTTAAAATGTCTTATAATTTCACATGATTTTTAAAGTTGGCCCAGTGGTATATTTTAACAAAACTCTTTAATTTGATTATATATTTAAAATTGTGATTTTTTTACACGGAAATTTTAAATAAACATTCGGTCTAGTAGAGTTTAGCTTGAAAATTTAGTTAAAGAAAAATACTTAAATTTCGTTTGTTTTCATGTAATATAAATAATTTAGTTTTTAAATCGTGAATAGAAAAATTGTTATTTTGTATCCTATGCCAAATTGATAATTTAGTTGCGAAATTAAAGAATCTAAAACCTGAATGAACTACCTGACGAAACGACTATGCTTTCATGCCAAGAGTGTTCTGGCTTATCTTATACTAGGAATGAGGGAGGTGACATTTAGAGGAAGTTGCATCCCTTCTCTCCCCACATGAGCAAACATTGTGAATCAAGCGGTCTCATTGCTTGCTCAACAGCACAGAACAGTCAAGTGGGGCAAATTATCCTAATAATAAGAACTATAACCAAACACAATTATTAAAACCCTGATAAATACTTTGATGTTCCCAAACACAAAACACAAGTAACAATCTCGACGTTACCTGGAATAGAACTGTTAACCTCCACAAGATAAAGGAGTACGTCAGGAAGTTGTAGTTTAGTGGACTTAGCCCATTACAAGTTAATAGTTCTATACAACACTAGATAGCTGTTGCCCGCGGCTTTGCTCACGTGGAAGTTGATTATATACAAATACGAAAATATACATATGTATTTACAGATTAATTTAAAATATTACGTTACGTTGATGACCATAACTTGACCTCAGATCAAAAATAATGCAAGTCCGATACAAACTTTCACCCCCTTTTTCATCCCTTATTAAATAAAATTTCCAAAATTCCTGAAACACGTATTTATTTGTTTTACGTCAATAACCGAAATACAAAATTTTGTTTATGTAACTTTCAAAATGACGGACTTTCATACATATTATCATACATATTATCATCCCCTATTTTGACCCCTTTGGGGTGGAATTTTCTAAAATCCTTTCTTAGTGGGTGCCTACATAACAAAATGAATATACAGTCCGAATTTCATGCTTGTAGCCTTGATAGTTTGCGCTCGGCGATGATGAATCAGTCAGTCAGTCAGGACATGTTATTTTATAAATATAGATATATATATTTCCATTCAAGTTTTTGAAAATGAAAAATAGACTGATTTTTTAATGGACACAGATATCCCTCTTTTCTCAATAGTTTTGTAACAGTGTATGCTAATTGATTTATGCTCGCTGGTGGAATGTGATGTTCATTTTACTTTTATTGACTCATAGGAGAGATAAGTATTGTGATTGTAAAAAAAATCTAACTTTAGATTTTGATAAATGTCAACGTTTCATGGCCCCCAGAAACTGAAAAGTGGCTTTTCTTGATGCCATTTGTCTGTCTATTTGTATGTCTGTACCTTGGCCTATAGCCGAAACCACTAACATTTGAGCTAAAACCTGACCTAAAGGGTTTTCGTAGGTTTCCACCAAGGGGTTTTTGGAACTAGATTTCCAGCCCTAAAATTAAGGGTAGTTTATTGAAGGGCAGAAGAAATAAAAACAGATTTTCTCAAAGTTTGCTTTAACGATTTTGATTAATCTAGGCATTGTTTAACATTACAAAAAATTGGCAGTTCTCTTTTTCTTATAAAAACTGTTTTCAGGGTAATTTAGAGACGTGAAAATTGACAATTTTGGTCATATCTCCGAAAATATTTGAGATACGATAAAACATTCATTTTAAAGTCGTTGTACTTTAAAAAATAAACATGTTTTAACTTGAATAAATTAAAAAAAGAAATTTCTTAGCAATAAACAAACACATATATTTTATAAGGAGCAATTTGAAATATGGAATTGATGTTATGATCTTTGGTTAACATATATGTTCCTCTGTTCTCAGTGTTTCTGTAAGAGCGTATATTATTTCATTTAAGCTCTTTTAGTGTTGTATTTCTGCAACGATATTTATTATTTTGCTTCACAAATCCTACTATTTTTTAGTATATTTCTTTGTTGTAGGATAAAAGAGAGAAAGTATGTGCGGTGCATTGTACTACTTATTTTTTTAGGATCTGAATGTAAGAAACTATGGAAAACAATCTTAGAGACTCTTTTCGAAGAGCATTAAAACGATAAAAAGACACAACAAGTTTCCAAGCTGCTGGTAAAATTAAAAAAGTGGAAATTTAATTATGAACCAATTAATCCAAAATAAAAACTTCCACACACTTCGTAATTATTTAAATGATCACTTATAGCTCTATATCTCAGATTTGGATAATTACTAATTAAAGAACGAACGCTTCAAACCCTTAGCCTTACATGTCATAAACTGAAACTCAAATACACTTTCAAAATAGAGTACTCCAGTTTTGTATGTATGCAATTTTAATAAATTTATCAAAATTCTACGTTATAGCTTATCATTTAATGAACATTTTAATAGCTTCAATCATGGTAATCTGTAATGCAATTAAAAATATTTATATTGCATTTATGTATCAAGATAAACTAAGAAAATTTAACCCTAAGCTATTAAAAAAGAATTTAAAAAATCTTCACCGAATGAATTGAACCGTGTAACGTAGGCTAGTTTTGTTAATATAACTATGATAACACTTAATTGGCACTTTTGCCTAATCTTGTTGTCTAAACATAGTTCTGTTACCTTTCTGATCTTAAGCATTTATTATTATTATTATTATTATTATTATTTACCTATTAATTTAGTAAATAATCAAGAGTCAAACATGTTACAAGTAAACATTTATAATATAAACTATTTCTCTCTATCTCTTCAAAATATCCTAGCGTCTCTATATATTCCTTATTATTTTTCAGTTTATTTATGAGAATTTTACTTTTACTCACCTACTTTTGTTTGATGACCTAACACCAGATTATATAAGCTGACAGCTTGAACTTTATCAACATACAGAATATAAACACCCAATTTATAAAGCCAGATAATGAAATGTGCATATAGAGTTCTAACCCACCTGGCACTTTGAAATTAATATTTGATCTTTACTCACGAAGGTTGATGGCGAGATGGGCTTTATCCAATATTAAAATTTACGGGCTTATTTTCATCGTTTGTAGCTTATGATGACGAGCCTTCCGTTATATGGATCAACTCTTTTTTTTTTTAAATTTTATTTTGCTTCTAAGAAAGGTACATTTGAAGCAAATCAACATATTGATCAAAAATTTAATAAAATAAAGTGATAAATGTGTGCAAATATCCTTCTCAAAAGATCTGTATTAATTTTGTCAGTCTGTGATAAAAGTTCAAGCCCTATGAGAATATAAATAGTACCATCCCGCTTATATGGCCGAATATTTAAAGGTATCACTCTCATGTAAAACGACTGGCCTGATGAGGTCTGGGAGATCGAGGATTGAATCCCAGTCAGGTCTACTGACGGTGTCTTTTTCCTAAATGGTTTCACACTCTTCTTCCATGAAAATGCGGGTAGATTACCTATATATCCCATTAGAATAATTATCATATATTCGTATATCCTGAACAGTAAGACGCGACGATAGATAAAAAGAAGAAGAAGAATAGCATGTTCTACATTTGAAAACAAATTTCCCAAATATATGCCTATAGATCATAAATTCAATTTACAGTATTGAAGAATAATAATAATCCTTATTTATATTTATTATTTATGTTATTAATACTATTATGGATTTATTATAATTATGACAGATATTCTAAAATTTTTAAGGTTCCAAACTTTCTTTTCGCTTTAATTTTATTGTGATGCACTTTTAGTTTTAAATATTTTCAACATTAACATTTCCTGTAAACGTGCCCTTGATCAAGTAAGTATTCATTTCCCTTCTCGGTCCTCTCGTAATCCAAAACTATCTTCTCTCAATAAACTCTCACAGGGTCAGCCCTATAGGCCGTCGTATTCATAGCACCAATTATAGGTTTGTCGAATTTGATTTTTATCCCAAATGAAAAGCTAAACCCAGAGAGTTATTTAAGGCTGTTGCAGTGGTCGGAATAATCGTCACACGTCAGATTCACTTTATATTGACAAATGTATTAGTTTTATCTTTACGCTTCCCCCACTACTTTTTTAAACCGAGTTACCCCTGTGTTTGACGTTTAGAGGCCTCAAAAGGGGCTAACACTTCAAGGAGGTATATTATATAATATGTCATTCTTCTCAGCAAGATTTTAGTTTTACTCGCTATCTTACTGAAACCTGTTGACAGATTTTAAAGCTCTTTCACTAAGTTAGTTTCAAAATAGGAGTGAAAGGGGAGGAGGGGGGGTTAGTTCGCAGCCATTCAAGCTTCCCCAACCTCGAAACTTTTTTACTTTAGTTTAATGTATGACAATACGATACACTTGTCAGAAGTGAAAATATGTCACTGTGGTCGTTTACCGAACCAAGTGACCAAGAACTATCCAGTAGTCAGGTGAATCTGGACGAAAATATAATAAAGGGGTAAAAAAAAAAATTGCCAAAATGTAGATTGCTGTTGGCGTATAATACCGAACCGGTAGTAATACGTGGTGCTAAAAAAATACAGTGCTGTATCCAGAATAAGTAGAGGGAGGGGGGGGGTGAATTATAATTAACACACTTTTATTTTACCCCGAATCTCACTACCCGTCCGGACTATTAGCATTTTAATTACACTAATGTGGCAGGGAAGAATAAGGTAGAGTTCAGAGGAAAGGTATTCGTAATTGCGTGGATGGAGTGTGGACAACTATTTATAAAAAAAAACCACTCTCATTATACCCAACCAATATTTTAACCCTGACCTTCCCATCATCAGTAAACCAGACTACATGTACTTGGTATTTAGTCCACGTGCCCCCTAGTATGGGTAAGAACTCAACCAGGAACTCAGCTTCAGTGATCTGATAGTCTATGGTGTCACTCTCACAATAGGTTGGATTGCCGGGAAGGGTTAAATCGGAGTTCGAATCCTGGCTGGGCGTGCTGAAGTGTTGTTTTTTTACAATTGGCTTTCCACTCACCCTCCATGCAAATGAGGGTGCACTTTTTTCAAGTATAGCTTCCTCATACTTAACATATACGATTTATTTATAGTTCAGATACGTATAAACCGAACGGGTTCTGAGAAGCAATGACAAAAAAAAATTGATGAAAATGTTATAATATTTAAAACAATATAATGTAAATATGAGAATATGTATACATTATCAGTGGTCACATTGTTTACTGAGTCACTCTCGTGTTAGACTGTATTACCAGTGATGGGAATATTGGAGTTCTCATCCCGGTCGGGTGTATTTAAATGGGTGAGGATGTTTTTCTCTAGATGGCTACCCACTCTTCCTTCACTTTAATGCAGGTACGTTTCCTCTTAAAGTTTACTATCATTATTATTATTATATTAGCATAGTTAATGAATGCATACATACAACACAAATGGCTACTAAGATGCGATAAGAAAAACATAGTCCTAATACAAAATAATATATTTAAATATACCTTAAAACTCTATACTAGTTTTATTTGGGGGCCATAAAACCATTAAAAAATACCTTTGATAATTACAAAAATGAAATAGTCTGATTCACTAGCTAGCACGTAGTTCATGTCTCACTAATTATGCTCAATATAGTTAATGAGCACATAATAATTTTATCAAACTTAACTCTTATTTTAAAATTTTAATAGTATTTTTTTTTACTATACTTGCACGGGAATTTCTCTAGAACTACCATCCTTCAATGAACATGTAACAATGCTAAACTTTTTAACGAGTCCTCAATAATGTTTTATCATTTAATAAGCATGCTTTAGCCTCCTTAGGTGAGGTTGTATTAAAAATATGGAGACAACCAAAACATCACACTCACAGTTTATGTTTCTCACCGCGTCTTACTAACCGTTCGGGTTATACGCCTATATACTAGTTATGCTAATGGGTTAAGGATGAGGTAGGTGTAATTTATTGGAAGTGAACCCAAATTTTCGTGGCGGGAGAGAGAGAGAGAGAGAGGGAAACCATTTTTAGGAAAAATCCATTCCCAGTGCACCTGACTGGAATCTAACCCCGATCTCCCAGTCCTCAGCAGTTTAGTGTAACACAAGACCACAGAGGCTGGTAGAATATTTTTAAAATGGGAATAGCGATTTGATTCCAAATGGGTATCTTGGGAATGTCTTACATGTCACATAAAACTGTATATTTGTTTTTGAATAAATGTCGTTTATGGGTAGTTTACTTATAACTTATTTTTCAAAAACTTGAAATATTTTTAGGATGGCTTTAGCTATTTGATTTCAAATGGGTATATTGCGAGTGTTTTACATAACAAATAACAATGTGTAGGTGATTTTGTAATAAAAAGTCGCTTAAGGGCTGGCAATTGATTATGAATTTTTCCAAATTTTGATATATTTTAAAACCGGCTCTAATGATTTGGTTCCAAATCGATATCTTGGGAGTGTTTTCATTACCAATGTTATCTATGCATGTATACTTGGATTTTGAATAAAAGTTGCTAAGAGGTAACTTACTTACGACTGATTTTTTTAAAACTTAAAATAGTTTTAAAATGGCATAAACAATTTGGTTCCAAATGGGTCTCCATGGAGTATTTTACATGTAAACTAACACTTCATACTGGATTTTGGAGTGTAAAGTCGTTTAAAGATATTTTACTGATGAGTGACTTTTCAATAATGGACTTGATGAGAAAGTATGTATGATAGTTCCATACCATTTATTATGTTTATTTGTTGTGGTACCTATACCGGCTTAACAAATTTCACTTATTTACCACACAGAGAAGTAATTAAATATATTGATTAATTTTTTAAATGTTGAACCCCACCCCACTCCCTCCTACCATTTCTTTAACTCCCACTTAAGATATTTAAAAATTTAAGATTTATTTGATTAACATTAGGGGTCCTTATACCTGCTCGACCCATTTACATTTTTCTATCACACCAAAAAGCTTTTTTTTATATAGACCCCCATTATCCCCCATCCTCCTCCCTCCCCAATATACCCATATTTTCTGGAAACCCATTTTTAATATTTAAAATGGTTATTTGGCGTGACGCCATTTACTTTACTCCCGGTTTTCATTTTTTTACCACACTGGGAAGTGGCTGTTTCTATTAGTTTTGGAAATTTTAAAACCATCCCCTCAACCCCTATGTTTTGAACTTAAATTTAGAAATTTAAATTTTCAATACTCGTTTTGTTATTTGGAGTTGTTTCCCTATTTGTCATCCAAACTTTAATCTTCTACCTCTGTCCGTGAGCCAGTTTATGTTAGTCCATGTTCCAAAACTTACGAAACTTCACTGTATGTCAATATTCCAAAGCATTATTTGATAATGAGTCTTGAAAATAAGATTTAATTTAAAGTTAATTTAAAGTTAAGTTTAATTTAAAGTTTCATAATGACTCAAATTAACCACAACAATAGACAATATTTATGATACTGCTTTGATAGTTAATAAGATATTGTGATGGTATATATCTTGATACTGTTCTCTGAAAAATAAGGAGTACAGTCAACTCTCAATTCTACGACCTTTCACGTTTCCCTGGAAAAGGGTCGTTATTTCGAAGGGGTTGTTATTGGAATTTTAACAGATTTTGTTCCACCCCTGACCTTCATACGAAAAAATTGCATTTTTTAGACAACAAATAGCGTGGGTCAACAAAAATCGTTCACAAAATCCAACCAAAAACGTAACCAAATCAAAATAACAATGTTAAAAAATAGCATGGGTTGTCAAAAATTGTCCACAAAATCAAACCAAAATATTAACTAAATCGAAATAACAATGGCAAAAGCAAGCCTGGCGCGTGATGTAGCGGCAGTCGCGCGCGGGGAAACATTGTCTTGCTTGTGGGAGGGGGTGGACAGAGTCAAGTGCTATTGGCTGGCATTGATAAGGTGGTGTCTATTTTTATACCTGACCCACCCCAGTTACTAGTAATATAGCGCGCACAAAGATAATTGCAACGCAGCGACCTAAATAAATGCAACAAACACATTTTACAGCCGATTTCCTTAAACTTTTCAACCTTTTTTCCCACATTTTTCACGGTTCCCCAAAAAAGGGTCGTTACTTCGAGAGGGACGCTATTCCCGGGGTCGTAGAATCGAGAGTTGACTGTACAAAAGAAAAAGTCTCGTCTCAATACGTTGAGTAGTTTTTAGCTTACTGGCTACAAACATTCATACAAACAGATGGACACAATCGACTGTAAAGACAGATTTAGAGTGTGTATAGATAAGTCACATTATCAGTCCAAACATCGAGTCTAAGTGGATTTGGTTGAATTATATAAAGAGTTTGCCATGTATTCGAAAGAGTTGATTAAATTTTCAAAAGTTAAGGTTTTTTATTAGTTTGTGTACACAGATATATTCGTTTTGATTCTTATGGATGTTAAAATTTCAGTCAACAATAGATTTGTGTCAAGTTTTAGTTTAACTCATATTTTTTAAATCTCTTTTAGAACAAGTTAAAACAATGATCAATATAAAGCAGCTTCACTTCATAATTATTTTAAATTCATGCAAACAGTTTTTAATAATATTTACTTGAATTAAAATGAATACATCTGCACTAGTAGGCACGTGAACTAGATATCACTGATAAGCCTCGCCCAGTATTGTTTTTCGGGTGAGGAGGAAGTCTGGTTTCGAATCCCAGCCGGGTGTACAGAGGGTGTTTTTCCATAAATGATTCCTCACGTTAACTCCACATGAATGTGGATACATTCCCTTCAAATTATAGAAACTCCATTACTAATTAATTAATATAATTAAATGAATACAGCCCGAACATATATTAAGAACAGTAGCAAAATAAATAAATTAGACAGCTAATTAATAATATTATAGCTATATTCTATGGCGTAGAGAGTATTTATTTATATTCACCTATAGACGCAAGTATTAATCACCAAAAATAACCGTTTAGTAACATTAATGATATATAAATAATAATTGTAATTATCTGCATATATACATACACCACTGGCTGTGAAGTAAACTATTTGCTCAAGAGATTTATTTAAAATTTTTTGTAAAATTAATTTTAAATTATACTATAAACACAAATTATAAAATGTAGAACTTGAGAAATTATCAGAAAAGTTACTCGGATAAGGAAATGGGTGAGTGATGTAGACATATTGTTTCATGAAGATCAGAGGGCCAAATTTGTGATGATACGTTTCTGTCCAAACACATATCACGGAAATTTTACCTGTTAAGAATCGATTGAAGTCTTTATAATCATATATAGGGCCTATAAGAATTATAATATATTATTTAGTTTTATACATACTTTATTTATATATTATAATATATGTTTATATAATGTAGTATATTATATATTTATATATTACATATAAAATGTATTATATAAACATATATTGTGTATATAAAAATATATATTTATACATAAAATATTTAAAATATATATCTATCATATGTACAATTTATATTATATAATTTTCCAATTTGCTATTTTTTTTAAATGTTGTGATAAAAACCTTTTAAAAAGTAAAATTTTAAAGGTTTTAATTTTTAGATTACCTTTTTTTTTAGGATCATTTGGTGAATAAAGTATGTAACTTGTAGGAGGAATATGAGAATAACTGTTTCCATAATAGAGACAATGATTGATCTTAAAGAGAGGTGACAATAGTTGAAAAGCTATTTGTTTCTCCAGGTCTATGGATGAAATTTCACTTCTGTGTGAGCAAACTACAAAAAGATCACTCACCATCCACATGAAATTGTATTCTTATCCCTTTCTTTTTCCTTCCTATAGCCCTCTTTCTTCCACCTTCCCATCTTGGTGTAATTTCGGGATATGTCACCTGAGCCACTAATAATTTAACTAACACAACTACACCAGAACAATTATGTATTCTATTCGTTTCGAATTGCAATCTAAAGACTAACAAATAACAACGAAAGTCAACTTTCGACACTTTCTCTCTGTTTCATTGAAAGAAAGATGCCAATTTTTAGACTTGGCTATTAGAAGGTAAAAGTGCAGAATTGTGCGTTGTGACCAACAAGCACTCATCATAAACGCTATCTACTCTTCAAAGAACATTTTAGTGAATATAAATAATTGTCTGTAAGCTAGATAATATTAAGAAAATGTCATGACATTTAGCTTCCATCGATCAACATTGACAGCATTTTTTATAAAATGTGGCATCCCCAGAGCACGTACCTTGTAGTATAAATACATACATTTAAATTTAGTTACTATTTTAATGGTTAATAAAGGTTCTATAAATGGCGGTTTTGCTATATCTTTTACCACCACCCCCGCCACACCGCCACCCCCCCTGTTGAGAAAAGAATGAACTATTCTATTATTATTCTTTTATTCACAAAAATTATTGATTGTACTCTTTTCCCACCCCTCTTTCAATAGTTGATGCTTAAGGTTCAGCCGAAGGGAGCGTAAGTAATTTTACAGTTTTTATAGCATTACATATTTTTGGTCAAAATAAACCAAATGTTTCTCCAGTAGCAACATCGAGTTTAGTTTTCTGCACATGCTAATATCAACAGATCATGAATATCTGTCAAGAGTGTCCTGGAATTTTGTCAAAACCTTTTTAAATAAAGAGAAAAGGTTTTAACAGAATTTCAGGACATCCTTTATAGTTATTCAAAATCTGTTTATATTGGCATGGGCATAAAACTAAACTCTATGTTGCTACAGGAGAAACATTTGGTTTGGAAAAAAAACCGTAATGCTATAAAAACTGTAAAATTACAAACGCTCCTTTCGGTCGCACCTTAAAAGTTTGTTGTAGATGTCATCAGAGACATCTAGCGATAAAACTCTACACTCTATGTCTAAAGTAAGTTCCATAAGAGCAATGTTATTTAAAGATAGTTGACGATTTATCATCTAAACGCGACAATGAAATCTAAAATATCAAATCTGTAGCTCTATAAAAATTACCAAACCTAGCTTGAAGTGTTTAGTTCCGAAATAAGGTTATTTGTTTGTTTAAGCAAAACGGTTCGTTTGAAAAAAATATTTGATCAACAACATAAGTAAGTCTACTTGTCTGTTTTATTTTATCATATAATTATACTTAGGCCTACTTATAAGGTACTTGTATACTTTTCAGTGCTAAAATAATACCACCAGCATGAAGTACCTAGCTTTGTTTAGGATAAAACTAGTGAAAAGGTTAAAAAAGGACATAAAGGATAAAATTAAGTCTATTAAAACATTTTTATAAAAAGAGTGAGTAAAACCGGTAGAAAGTGCAAAATAGATTAAAAGAGTAAAATTGGAAATAAGGTAACAAATTGTATTATTTAAGGGTGAAAGGGTTAAAAAAACAAAGGGGGCAACAAGGGTAAAAAGCAGATGTAATAAGTTTTTAGCATTAGTTTACCACTTTTAAGTGACCCCTTTTACCGTGTTTACCTTTTTTAAACTTTTTTTGCAAAATCTTCCCTGTTTAAGCTTTTAACCCTTTTTATACCTTTTACCTATTACCCTTTTTTAAATTTATTAGACCTACTTTTTAACTTTTTATATATTTTTACACTAAGTGCCCACCTATGCCAAGGAAAAATATTTTAGAGTAAGCAAGCTAGAAAGAAAAAAGGGCAAAAATTAAATCTAGATTTTTTAAAGGGCAAGTAAAAGGGCAAAAAGCAAATCTAATTGAACTTAAAAAGATTATAGAGATAAAAGAGGTAAAAGCCAGACAAAAGTGTAATGTTCTTGGAATATTTTTTAACTCCTACTCACCAGCCCTCTTTATAAATAGTAAATGTTTAAAATTTGTTTTGTTATTGGAGTAGTCCCTTCCTGGCAAGTTTAAATTCTCTGTCTCTACTAAAAGGTATTTTTAAACTAACCTTAATCCTTCCCCTTTTCTATTTTATCCATGTCAAACTTTAAGGCTTTTATGGTTATTTGGAGTTTATTCATAGCTTTAAGACCAATTTCAGTTTCATAGCCTTTCATAGTCTTGTAAATTGTACCCCTGCTCTTTCTATTTAAGCAACTCCTACTTAGAATTTTAGGATTAATTAAATAATTTGGAGTTTTCCTTCTATCGGTCCGCTAAATTTTAATCTTTTTCAAAACATACAATTGTGTTTTTATATAATGTTTTTATAATATCCTCCTGTTTTCTAGTGTTCTAGTTAAAAAAAATAACATTTTCAGCTCTTAATATGGATTTGAAGTGGCATTTTAACCTGCCTGCCAAATTTCAGTTTTCTTCCACACTGGGAATAAATTGCTATTTATTTATGACATTTTGGACTCCTCCAACCCTTTTTCTCTATTTTACTCTTATAAATTTCAAATTTTAAGATTAAATGGATGATTAGTATTTTATCTCTCTGCCTGTCTGCCAAGTTTCAACTTTACACCTAATCTAAAAGGTTTTTTTTAATTATACGCCCCACATTTCCTGAAGCCCCATTTTGAAATTTTCCAATTTAAAATTTTTCGGGTTATATGGGGTAAAATCACTACATTCCTTCCAAGCAAAAATCCAAGCTTCCAGTCTCAAGTGTTGAGGAAATACGATGCTGAGTGAGTCAGTGAATCCCACACACATTTCTGCTCAAGGCTCTATGTCCACTGGTTCAAAAATGTTTATATAAATTTTGAATCATTCAACCTCGCCTTTTTCACCCTATAGAGGTCAAATTTTGCAAAACGCCTTTATATCGAATACTCACGTCCAGAAAGGATCCTTACTGCCCAATTTCAAGATTTTAGGACCAAGGTTTCGGGAGATACGGTGATGGTGAAGGGGTGTGACTCAGGGCTTTCCTCTTGTTACTCTCTCTCTCTCTCTCTCTCTCTCTCTATATATATATATATATATAGTTTTTCGTAAACTGATAGCTTAAAATGTACATATAATTTGTTTGAACTAAGAGTAATACAAAATTTCTGTACACTTACAACCGGAAAACTATGCTAATACCATTAAACTGTGTCCAAAGTTTCGGTGTACAGCGCCGGGAGAGCAAAGCTGTTCAAGCAGGCATGTACAACAGGTTGCATAAAAGTTTGGCACGCGGCACTACACACCTCGACATCTTGGCACGGCAATGGAACACCTCACAGTTAATAGTAAACAACACACCAGTACATCTAGAAATGCGAATACGTTCTGAGGGTAATCATTAACGGTCCTACAACACAAAAAGTGCTTGCCATTATTACAGGTGCAATGCCGCGTGCCTAGCTCTTATGCAACTTGTTGTACACGGATGCTTGACAGCTTTGCTATCCCGGCTCTGTACGCTGAAAATTTGAACACAATTTAATGGTATTAGCATAGTTTTACGGATGTGAGTGTACGGGGATTTCCTATTCATTTTGGTGCAAACAAATTATATGTGTAGTTCGGGCTATCAGTTTTCGAACACTCTGTATATATATATTCGATTATCTAACCTGCACCCGTGCACGTCCTGAAACGACAAATCATATCAACACACATGCCTTTCAAACGAACTATATTCTAGAACAGACACTACACCTAGTCTTCCAGCCATTAGTTGTTCACTGTGAACAGAGTATTAATAAATAAAGGGTACAGGGGAGAAAGGGAGCGAAGTCATATCACACACATTTCCCAGGACAGCAACTTTTATATTTAGAACTAAAACTCCATAAGGACCCCCAGCAGATATTCTTTTAATTAATTGTAGGTGACTGGTGGTCTAGGGGTAAGGTGTCAGACTTCTATGCTGGCGGCCGGGGTTCAATCCTCGGTCCCGGCACAGATTTATCTGATTACCA
>CABFVZ010005289.1:14288-33667 GCA_902151445.1 Timema monikensis | reverse complement strand
GATTCCACGAGTAGAGAGTGGACAATGCCAACAGAGCACTCATGGAATCCATGCAGATGAGAACGGACCGGTGACACTTACGATATACAAAACATAACGATTTAAAAATGGCATATAGTTCAGCCGTAAAAGCACTGGATTCACCAGGTAAAGCAAATTTAAAATTGGATTCTTCCACAACAAAAGCACATCCCACGGAGGCCCCGCATTTTGAGCCATCCGTGTAAATGCGTTTAAAACCCCGAGAGCGGGTTGCGAGGAGCTCATTAAAGGTCCTCTCGTATACAAAGTGTGGGGTGGTCGCTTTAGGGAACTTGGCAAGGTCAAAATGGCATTGAGGTAGGCGTATCTTCCAGGGAGAAACTCGACCTGGGAATGTGGGGATAGCATTTGGCAAGATTATCCCACACGTGTCGAAAACCGATAGCATCTTGATCCCAACCGGCCTTGTACTACGCCATTACAGTATCTTAATCTCTTCATCCTACACTTTAATGGTTTCTTTCTTCATTATCCTCACATAAAAGCTCATAATTTTAAATTGTATTCCTGGTTAATCACGCTTATAAACTCTATTATTATTATTATTATTTATATTAATCTATTTGATCTTTCTTCAACATCAGTTCCTACAACATGTTCTTTGACCAATCATTACACCAGCTAATAAAAATAATATTGATTTTATAGCTCCAAAAGATAGGTAGCTTATTTTAAATAAATTGATATGTTGATTCCAAAAATGCCACTAAACGTTGTGTGACCCATCTACATAAAAAAATCCATTTAAAAAAATTAATTAAAATTAATAAAATATTATTATATATAATAAATATAATAGTATATAATAAACTAGTATGAAATACCTAGCTTTTCCCTGGAGAAAAAATTAGGGTAAAAATAGTAAAAACGTTAAAAAGGCATAAACGTAATATAAAAATATTGCACGATAAAATCGCCCTAACTTTCTCATATTGTGCCTTATTAGAGATTCAAAAAATTTTCAAAAATAGATATTTAGTAAACTAGTCTAGAATAAGTTTACTCGTAAAAACAAACATATTAGCATGTTAATAATCACAAAAGGAAATAACATTTTATATGAATTTAAAATGAAATTGTTCAGATATAAATAACATCATTATTATTAAAAATATATTATTGTAAACTATGCGAAAATTATTTGTTATTTTTAAAAATAAAAACGTATTCTTATTTATTATGAAAAACTGTTTACAGATTCCGACTTTAAATTCAATCTTCAAGATCATTCTCCAAAACATTCTAATTTTCTATGATTTTTTTGTAAGTAAAGTACCCTTTACTTTATTTATTTAGATAAATAAAAATATTCATTATTTATGATGTACCGTCTACGTCACACCGGGTTGTTTGGTTGGAAGGTGTGCCGCTAGATGGCAGGCACGGCTCTCACTGAGGAGAGGTCAGGGAGTAAAAGATTGGGCAGTGAAGCCGAGGTTAAGGGACGGAATGGACGTGAAAATGTGAAGTAACAGACTGTTCGAGATAGAAGGTTAGATGGAGGTATCTGTTAAGAGGAACCGTGTGTGTCTGACCTCGAGAGAAGAGTAATAAAGTAACTGTGAAGCATAGCATGGTTGTTGTTCTTGGTTTGATTAACGAGTGAGGCGTTCCCAGGTGATAAAGAATATAAGGAACGGATCGCTTTCGACAGTGACGCATCGGTAATTGGGGTGTCGGGTAAATGTACCCAGAGGTATAATACGAAAGGGGTACAATAGATGGTAGCAGAGCGTGGTTGGAGTGACAAAAAACGACAACGGGAATTGCCGGAAATAGTTAAATTATTTAAAATCGCGAGTGAGGTGATGGAATACTCGCGGAGGGAATATCACCCGACACTCTACAGTCCGAAAGTCAACAAGGAGCGAGCCAACGGTGGGGGTCAGATGACGTCCAGACTAACCACACAAAGAAACAACAAAGAACGACAGCAACAATCAACTGGGACAAGAAAGTTTGGACTGGAGAATGGTCAGTGGATCGTCTCGCTGTGCGAGGGTCGCGGAGCGTCTTAAAAACTCGCCAGGTATTCAGGGATGCCAAAGGGTGACTCTTAAAAAAAAAGCTAAGTACACTCATATCCAAACATTATTAGTGTAGTCATTTTGGGAAATAGGGAGAAGAGAGGTACTATTTTTAATAGTATCACGACCGGTACTATTTAGTTGTGGGCTGGATCGACCTTTTTGGACTATCGTGTGCAAAGAGACATTTACTGAAAAAACTTTTTCATAACTTTAGTAAAAGGGTGATCCGTGTCGATCCGATGGGACAGAGATCGTGACGGTGTGACCATAGATATATTGTATATTGTGTAGATGTTCATATTTGAAGAAGGAAGTGACATCGGTGTTAACAAGGTCAATGTTTTTTGAACACATATACCGTGTGGTCATAAGACAGAACAACGTAAAGTTTACAGAGCAGTTAGGAGAGTGTTGGACGGGTCGACTGTTATTAAAGAGACATATTAAAAGGGAACATTTATAATACAACGTGAACAGGATAGTCAGTGGAAATTGTATGAGTGATTCTACTCCGAACTGGATGCTAACGGTTACATTTTGTCTGGATTAGTCCTTTGAACCAGGCTCTGATTTAACTAACCCTATGTTGTTAGTACTCAAAATCGATTTACTAAACAACTAGACTTGTCTCGCGACTTTAAGAAGTGATTGTTACGCGCTGGACAAGGTTGGAACATATTGGTCGCTGTGCAGAATCATGTTCTACAAAGCTTCATTTAAAAGCGAACATTGATCCTGTGCTACAAAACTAAGTTTGATTATGTTTACCTTTGAACTTATAATAAATATGTGGGACTTGGATATCAAAGGATGATGAAAATATTTACGGGGTTGATAATTTAGAGCACTCTTGTTTAATAAACTAGTAGATTGGGATTTTGTTGTTAACATTAGGTGGGGCTCTGTTTACCAGGGGGAACTTTGTGATTTTCATGGACCGGTCTCAAATAGAATATGCTTTGGTCTCTTTTATGTCATGTCAATATTGTTATTCCTTTATAGTCTAGTATATTATTATGTACCTCGAGGGATTATATATATGATATTAGATTGTTGGTGGCTCTCTTCTATCAACAAATGTCTAGTTTGGACATTGTTTACATTGTGCTATGTGGATCCTCGCGACATATTCAGTTAACTTTGATAGTTTACAACACGTTTGGAAGCCAAACTACGTGTATTGTCATGTCAATATTGTTATTTCTTTGTAGTATAGTATATTTATATGTACTTTAAGGGATTACATATATGATATTAGATTGTTGGTGGCTCTCTTCTATCAACAAATGTATAAGTTGGACATTGTTTGCATTGTGTTACCTGGAACTTTTCGACGTATTCAAGGAACTCTGACAAAATTCCGCACGTTTGTTTAGCAAACCGGGTATATTGGGATTTTGTTATTAGTTTTAGGGTGAACTCTATTTGTTATGGATAACTTTTCTTGGATATTAACCTTTTAGGTAGGCATAGTAGATCAGAATTCGTTTTCGATACTTTATGTTACGTCAATTTCTTCATTGTGTGATATATATATATATATATACATAAACTTCCGAACCTTGGGATGTTTTGCGTGTAATGTATTAGAATGTTAAGAAGTCATTACGTCAGGATTGTATGGTTTATAAATTGTCTACATTGTATGTCACGTGAAGTTTCATAGCTTGCCCAAAGAACTTTGAAAACTTACAGGACACCTTTGATAAACTAAGCTTACTGGGTTTTATGATAAAAGGTGGAACTCGGGGTATGAGGGGAGAGTTTATAGTTGTTCGAGGTTCTTAAAAAATCCGGATTGGAGTGACATATCCGATTTTTTTTTAATGTTTTCATGTTACGTTGATACTGTAATGCCATCATTGTGTATTAATATGAATTTTCTGAGGTTAGGTGAACTAGTTTATAATACTGGAGTTTTGGTTAACCACACGGTGGGAACCAGTGTTGTCCTGGATGACGTGTGGTGGCCCGGAGAGATGGATCCGACTCCGCTAGTAAAGGACGAATTGTTCTACGAGATCTCTATAAGGGGTGCGACCCCGGCCAGCTCGGTGGCAGAGATGAGATGTAAATTGTCAGAATTAGTATACCGATAGGAGGACGAAGGAGAAGAACTAATCAACAGGGAACTGGTGCATGGGTTAACTACAGAGGGCCCTCATTTATTACGTAAGCTCAAAAGATTAAAAGAAGACACTAAGGGGGATCCAAAGCCGAGTTATTCCCAGGGAAAAAATGTTTAACGACGAGTCGACACATTCTCGACAGAGCAAAGCGTGCCCGACTGGATGACCTATCTTTGGAAGAAAAGAGCAAAGCTTGTGGAAGAAAGTTCTCAATTACATGCACGTCTCCTGTCCTTACTAAAGAGACCGAAAGGAGAGGAGAAGGAGTCAGACCTAAGGGAATTTGATGGACAGGGAAGTTTGGGGGGACCAGACACAGTAGGCCCGGAAGCGGAAACCACAAGGAAAGGGAGACAGTGACCAACAAGCCAGAAACTAGTTTACGGACGGAGGGAATGCCCCACAGGGAAAATCATTCGGTAGCAGGACAACTTTATCAATCCCGTCGCAACGAGCCGGTGTTGGAGAGTTTAGCACACAGGATGCCCGAGGGAAGAAGTCTGGCTGGTGTTTGTCCTCAATCTCGTCCGTGATTGGAAAGTCAAGTTTACGGATCAGATGCAACCGGTGGACTTTATCGAACGGATAACCGAACTCAAAGAAATTTATCAGCTCACGAACGAAGAGGGGTTGGAAGCGTTAACGGAACTATTCATAGGGAAAGGACTGAGCTGGGTCCGGAACAACACAAGCACCTGGAAGACCTGGGATGATTTCATAGGGAGTTTTTAGGTTGAACTTTTTCCCTTCTAATTACTTAATGACATTAGAAGATGATATCAGAGGACGACAACAGGGACCACGGGAATGTGTAGCGGAATATCTGGTAGACATTCAAACCCTAATACAATGCCACGGAGGATTTTCATTACCGAGGAGCATAGACAGAATTTACAACAACCTAAGGCCAGAAATTAAAATAAACATCGAACGGTCGCGGATCGGCACTATTAAATAACTACAGGAGGTGGCTACACCTTTCGAACTCACTCAGAGAAAGATTTCCCAGTACAGGGCAAGACACTCCGGACAAATATGTATGAACGACATCTTATGAATGTGGGGAATGCCAGGTCTCCACCGTGGTTCGGATTCCACGTTAAACTGTAGGTCCTTTCATTTCATCTCACAATCACCCTACCATTACACATTAGCGTAAGTGCGTATAACCCGAATGGGTAATAAGACGCGGTGCTAATAATAATGTATGAACGGACCCATTCCACCAAACGAACTCGGGGTGATTAGGCCGACTAGGCCATGGAGGCCACCGGGAGGGTCCCAACAGCGCCCACAATCGAGACCGCTTGCCCGAGAAGAGGTTAGCGTGGAAGGTAGGAGGACACCTCATAGTACTACAAACCAAGCAAGGAAGGGAACCGGTGGTGGATCCACAAGGGGTTACCCGAGGAAATTCTACCAGTGTGGGTCGACCAATCACCTGATAAGAAATTGTTCTTATGGGAAGGGCAGCCGAGAGTCCAAGAGTGCGTGGAGTGGTTCACATTTGTTTGCGTTCAGGGAACCAAAGGGTGCAAAGTGCCTGCCTAGAAGGAAGAAGGATAACCTATTGCGTGGCGTGAGAGTTAGAATGGGAGAAATATCTACGGTTGCTCTGTTGGATACAGGAGCGGCAGATAATGTACTTTCAGGAGAATTATATCACAAACTCCAAGACAACGGGTTAGTAAGAGGAGTGGAGAGGTGTAACTTAACATGTATATTAGCCAATGGACAACCCTTAAAGATCAAAGAAAAGGCTAAAGTATTAAGGGGGATAGGACCGTTTACGTGGCCTGTCTGGTTTTTGATATCTCCCTCATTACTCACGGAGGCCATCTTAGGGAAGAACTTCATAGGGAATTAGGGACTGAAGATAGATTTTCACGAAGAGGAGGTGACGTTCCCGTTTGTGACAGGATTCGTGGTACCATTAGAGATAATAGGTTACCTGGGAGAGAGGGCGGTTAGTATGGTAGGCGACTTGACAAAGGTGGAGTCGGCGAATCTAATGGAAGAATTTCCGGACGTAGTGACAAGTAAGGTCGGGTGTATCGACATAATGACACACTCGATTGAACTAAATGATCCGACCCCAGTGAGAACCAAATCTTATTACTATGCGCCTCCCAAGTTGCAGATATTAAAAGACCACATAAAATCGTTAGAACAGAAGAGTATAATACGACACTCCAGCAGTTCCTACGCTTCTCCTTGCTTTCTGATTTCTAAAGAAAACAAGGAGGGACGGTTAGTTATAGACTACAGAAAGTTTAACCGGAAAATCAGAAATGAGGCGACACCAATGCCCACCATAGAGATGACGTTGCAGTTCTTGGGTGGAGCCTCAGTGTACACAATTATCGACCTTAACAAGGCATATTACCAGATACCACTATCCGAAGAGACCAAACCATTGACGGCCTTCATTTCGCAGGTTGGGTTGTACGTAGTTTAACGTCCTTCCGTTTGGGTTAGCCACTGGGGCCCAAATACTCACACGACTCTTGAACACCATTTTTGGAGACATACAGCACGTATTTTTGTTCAACTATTTAGATGACCTTGTGGTGTACTCTAAAAATAAGCAAGAACATAGGGAACACGTTAGAGAAGTGCTCACCAGGCTCCGAAAGGCAAGGTTAACGGCGAATCCCAAAAAAAAATTTATTCCCGGTGTCAGAGATTGATTTTTTGGGACACCGCATCTCATTCGAAGGGGTTGTCTATTAGCCCAGAGAGGACCCGAGCGATTCGAGAGTTTCCTTTACCCAAAACGGGACGCAAATTATCCCAGTTCCTGGGAATGGTAGGATTTTATGGACGGTTTATCCCCAACCTCTCATCGAAAGCAGGCGTGTTGTACGAGCTCAAGAAGACGGAGAACACTCTCCGATGGTTGGAAACCGGCAAGGAAGCTTTCCGTAACCTCCAAGAGGACCTTGTAACCCCATCGGTATTAAAGATGGCAGATTTTGAACAGGGGTTCATATTACAGACGGACGCATCGTCAACTGGCTTGGGGGCGGTACTGGCCCAGAGAGAGGCAGGAGGCTTGCGGCCGGTAGCTTATGCCAGTAGGGTACTACAAGGTCATGAGAAGAATTATCCTACCTATGAACTGGAAGCTTTGGCCGTAGTGTTTGGGACGGACAAATTCCGAGCGTATCTGGAACATAACCAGTTTGAGCTACATTGTGAAAATCAGGCACTGTCGTGGCTACTGAATCACCCCAGAGAGACAGGGGAAATTGGGAGATGAATAGCGAAGTTGACCTCCCTACGGTTCGAAGTAGTCCACATCCCGGGAAAGGATAATTGCGTAGCTGATGGCCTTTCTCGGATGTTTGAAGGAGATGAGATTGGCACCACTAGAGAGGAAACATGGGACCCGGTTCCTCTGGGGATATTGGGACAAATGCCAGAGATCTTTTCGTCCATTAGGTTGGCACAAAAAAAGGATCCCGTTCTTGAAAAGGTTTGTATTGATCTTTCTGAAGGAAAATCTGTGACAACATTCAAAATGCAGAGAGTAGTTCTATTGACTAAACCCTCGGAAAAGGTGGGTTGAAAGGTCGCTGTTCCGGAGATACATATCGACGTCGTGATTAGGTATTACCACGAATGTCCCCTGGGAGGACATTTCGGGATAGTGAAAACAATTGCGAAAATAGGAAAGATGTTCTATTGGGAACGTATGAGCCAGGATATAAGAGTACGCGTAAGGAGTTTCGGGACGTCTACCCGTACCAAACCGGCCCAAATGACAAGGTATGGTGCGTCATGCTCGGAAGTAACAAATTTTCCCATGCAAAGATTGTTTATTGACTTTTTTGGGCCTCTACCCCGGTCGAAAGTAGGATATACACATATTTTGGCAGCAATAGACGGATTTACCAAGTACGTTTGGATGATGCCCGTTAGGAGAGCGACAGCGGAGACGGCAGTGAAACTACTGGATGAAAACATCTTCCGTAATTTTGGACTACCTTGTACTATAGTATCCGACAACGGGAGTCAGTTCCGGCCGGGGACCTTTAGGGACATGTGCTTCGCGAGAGGCATCCGTCATATTACTACTTCTCCTTACCACCCCAACCCGTCCCAAGCGGAAAGATTCCACCGGAACCTGAAAAACGCGCTCATTGCGTATCATCACGCAAATCATAGAAATTGGGATATGAACCTGACGTGGCTACAACTCACATTCAACACAGCTGAAAATGCGAGCCATGGGAGAACCCCATTTGAGCTCTTACTTGGGTATGAGCCATTACAACCAATCAATCTCTAGTGGGAGATATTCCCGGAAGACTGGGATGAGAAGACCACCCAGTCTTCAGTACGCCGTTGGGCCGAGGCTCTGGAACGTCTTAAAAGGGCCCATGAAACTGCATCCCGACGGTACAACAAAGGTAGGGAGCCAGTCCCGTGCAAGGTAGGGGACCGGGTGGTTTGTAAGATGCATAACATAAGCAAGGCGGTAGAAGGATTTACCGCCAAACTTGACTTTAGGTGGTTCGCTCCGGCTATTATTGAACGGTTCTTGACACCTGTTACGGTGCAATTAAAGGAGATGGAGTCGGGTCGACTCGCACGGAAAGCTCACGTCAGCCAATTGAAACCATACCACGGTTCAGTAGAATTGGAAGGAGGGGTAGAGGGTTCCTCGGACTAGAGGATCCTCCGCCCAATTTATATAACTTGTGATTTGGATATATTTTGACTTGTTTTGTTTACGTAGGTCCGTTGACATGTTTGGATGAAACGTGTCAGAGTTATAATTAGTTTTATGGTTCAGACAGTAAGTTTCATATGTATTTACGATTATAGATTTGTTTATTCAGGTGGCCACCTGAAATATTCTTTGTGTTTACTGCTCGAGTTTGAATTCTATGTATTTATATGGATTTAAATATATTTTGTGATATTTGCCTTTTGATTGTATATTAAAAAATGTGTTTGTAAAAGGGGGGAGTGTGTACCGTCTACGTCACACCGGGTTGTTTGGTTGGAAGGTTTGCCGCTAGATGGCACGGCTCTCACTCTGAGGAGAGGTCAGGGAGTAAAAGATTGGGCAGTGAAGCCGAGGTTGAGGGACGGAATGGACGTGAAAATGTGAAGTAACAGACTGTTAGATATAGAGGGTTAGAGGGAGGTATCTGTTAAGGGGTACCGTGTGTGTCTGACCTCGAGAAAAGAGTAATAAAGTAACTATGAAACAGAATGGTGTTGTTTTCTTTTGTTTGATTAGCGAGTGAGACGTTCCCGGACGATAAAGAATATTGTAAAAGGAACGTTTTGGGCACTGGCGCATCGGTAATTGGGGTATCGGGTAAATGTACCCAGTGGTATAATACGAGAGTGGTACAATGATATGTACAATAGGGGTACTAACGGGGTAGTGATGCGTAATACATGGAGCCTACCTAGTGGGTGCCACTTAGCCTCTCCTACCCAATCCTGATCTCATCGTCAAGTGGTGTATCCCAGGATCTGAGTAACCTGGTAGAGGTTGGGTTGAACCCCAGCGGAAACCAGGTCAGGTGCAGGCGAGAAACAGGAGGCTGGTCAGGGTCAAAACTAACAAGCATGGAAAAGGGTACGACCAGATGACTCCGAGCTGGGTGGGTTGGGAATGAGAGGGTGGTGATAATGCGCCATCGACGGCCAGGATATGTGGTTGACACCCGTCGCACGGTATTTCGACGATTTGATCGTCATACTCGTCATGGATGTGTGCGACACGCTAACAGAATCAGTGGATGTCATCGATCTCGAACAGCCTACGGTGGAAACACACATCATAAACTTGGATTTTATCAGTGCTACCTACTATACACGTCAAGTCATCGTCTTAGACCTTTACATGCTGGATTGTGAACTAAAAACATTTTTACTAACACATCTATAAGACACTGTAGAAAAATGTATGATCGAATATATGCGTCATTCCTGTAAAAGTGTATGGTAAATATTATTTATGTCTGTAAAAACTTTAATGTTTAATAAATATAAATGTTTTTAATATTGTGTTTTATTCTCGCAAAACCTGTTTGTCTAAAGACGCAGGCTGACCAGATATGATTCTCGACTTGTCGAGCCGCCAAACTGTCAACAAGCATGACCGCTCACAGTTTCAAGGTTAAATCTATTCCTGTTTCAACCTGTTTTGTCGAGCCGCCAAACTGGCACCAGGGTTGCCATGACGTCACCAAGAGAACCCATTACCACATAGATGTGGGAAGGAGGAGAGTTGTGAGAGGGTACCATTGATCCACTCTACGCTAAACGGCCGTCGAGAGAGGATACTCCTGCACGTTCCCGCCCTCAGTAGCGATGCTGACATTTAATAGCTGTTAAAAAAAAGTCTGTTTTGCTTAGGGTTTTGTGGTAATCTTTAACATCATGTCATAAACTTACGATTTGAAACCCACCAACATTAAATTCCCTTTACGCCCATGGCTAGGACTGCGTAATTCTCTTCAACTCAAGCTTATTAACATATAATTTTGCTGAGAAATACAATTTAAAGCTTCTTGAGGCGTATAGTGATTTTTTACAGGCCTGGTAAAAATACCTAGGGAAGTTAAACTATATTTTTATTCAATAGTTAAGCCTGTTGTACATAGAAAACGCAGGTTTTCGCATTAAGTGAGGGATAAAGTTAAGGTTGCTTTGTTTCATTTGGAAAATAAATGGAATGTTGCACCGCACAGACTTTCTCTAGCTCCTTTATTTAAAAGAGAAAGTACTGACAGCTCGTAAGATTTATGGAACGAAATAACATACTTTTTGCAGAAACACTACGCCAAAGACGATTAATGAAATAATAATATAAACTGTTATAGAAACATTGAGAGAAGAAGAATAACTCTGTCCACCAAAGAGCCTAACATACAGTTGCTCTTTTCAAAGAGCCTAACATACAGTTGCTGTTTTCAAAGAGATTAACATAAATTTGCTGTTTTCAAAGAGCCTAGCATACAGTTGCTGTTTTCAAAGAGCTTAACATCCAGTTGCTGTTTTCAAAGAGCCTAACATGCAGTTGCTTTTTTCAAAGAGCCTAACATCCAGTTGCTGTTTTCAAAGAGCCTAACATGCAGTTGCTTTTTTCAAAGAGCCTAACACAGTTGCTGTTTTCAAAGAGCTGCATAAAAAGTTAATAGCCTATATTGGCTTATAGCTAAACTATTTTGTTTTATCGATAACTATTCCGGATAAAAGATTTTATTTTTAATTATAATAACACTTTACTGTGATAAGTTATTTCATATCTCAAATAGTGTTGGAAATATTCTCAAAATTAGAAATGAAATTTCCGCATATGAATAGAACCCTTAAAATCATTTATATGATAAAATGAAAACTTCCATTATGTTTGTAATGTTAAACAATATCTAGATATAATAATACTTAACACCACGTCTTACTACCCGTTTGGGTTATACGCTTAAGTAATAATTACATTAATGGGTTAAGACTTGGGAAGGTTCAATAGAGGAAGTGAACCCGCATTTGCGTGGGAGAAAGTGGAAAATCATTGAGTGAAAACCACCACTGGTTCACCTGAGTGAGATTCGAGCCTCGATCTCCCCGTTCTTCGTATTCTAGCTTTGAATTAAACTAGCGCGTTAGCTAACTACGCCACCGAGGCGGGTGATACCTAGGTATAAAATTTAATCAAAATTGTTATTGCAGATTTTGAGAAAGTCTATTTTTTTACCCTTCTTTAATCTACCCTTAATTTTAGGGTTGGATATATAATTTGAAAAACCTATCGGGGGAATCTTATCCCAAACCCAAGATACAAAGTTTAGGTTGAATCGGTAAAAGTGTTTCGGCTCTAGCCCAAGATATTGAAACACCGGTGGACAGACGGCCTCGCAAAAACTACATTTCGGTTTCAGTGGGTCATGAAACGTTTACATTTATCAACAGCAAGAACTCGATTTTTTTTTACTATCACATTTGGTACTTCTTTCACTCTTCGAGGGGTGGGGGCAAAGTAAAATGGGTACCATATTTATTGTCCTACGGATCGGGTGTCTAATTTGATTGCAGTAAAAAAAAAGTGAGATAGGTTTGTGCCTGAGCCCAAAAACCTTTATATAGCTATTCCACCAAATGGCGAGATAGGGTTGTGTTGAGCCCAAAAACCTTAATGTAGTTATTAAACCAAATGACGAGATAGGGTTGTGTTTGAGCCCAAAACTTTGATGTAGCTATTAAACGAAATGGCGAGATAGGATTGTGCCTGAGCCCAAAAACCTTGGTGACTTATTAAACGCTCTCAATTTCTAACTCCTACTATTGAAGCTATAGCTTGTCAGTTAATAAATAAACGAGTATTTAGTGTTTTAGACATACAAAATGTATTCTGGCACTGCGATCTGGATGGATAATTTGAACATATTTGATCAGAGACTCACAGAATCAAAACAAAAATAACCCAAATATAAAAGGGACTTTTGGCTGTGATGATATCTTTGGAAAAGCTTGTAACCATATTTATGAGAATCTTGTGTATACCTTCCAGGTAAGGAAATGTATAGCACCGATAAATTGTCTAGGGCTTATACCTTACAGATGATCCTGCAGATGTCTTAAGCAAAGTTAACTGTTTAAAATGTTATGTCCATAAAAGCTAGTAATAATGGTAAGATGTTAGTAATATTGTTGAAATTATTACTGTTGAAATACAAGCATACCAGCTTTTACCGCTTCATCGTACTGTTATTCATTTCATCAGCCATTAAATGAGAATACACCACTGATTGACTTTTGTCTAATAACTACCGAAATCAATCACCTTGGATACAACAAAGACACGACAAACATTACATTACAAGTCTGTTAAACGCAACTGAAAAACTAAAAAAAACAACGCGCATGCGCAACAACACAAGAGGCTAGAAACAAAACAACAACTACATATGTCTCATCATAGTCAAGAACTAAATAATGTCAACACTCCCACTTATTTAGATCTGTCTCTCAAACCAACCTTGCTTCGCAAGTAATTAAACTGATGGTTTGGCAGAGGCTTTGTAAGAACATCTGCAAGTTGTTCTTTGGATTCAATGTACCTTATATCAATGTCACCACGTTCATAGACATCCCGTACAAAGTGGAAACGAACATCAATATGCTTAGTTTTTCGGTGGTATTCAGGATTATTCGTCAATTTAATTGCTGATTGGTTATCTACGTACATTGGGACCTTATCACATTTCAAACCCAATTCACAAATAATTCTACGTAGCCATATAGCGTCCTTTGTTCCATTAGACAATGCAATGTACTCAGCCTCTGTTGTTGAAAGTGCTACTACTCTTTGTCTCTCAGAGGACCAAGAGATAGCACCCCCATTAAACAAAAATACAAATCCGCTAGTTGATTTTCGGGTATCTACATTACCAGCATAATCTGCATCTGTAAAACCTCTCAGTGTGGCGTTACTCCCACTGTCTCCGTAAACAATCCCATAATCCATTGTCCCCCTTAAATAACGGAGAATCTTCTTAACCGCCTGCCAGTGATCTTGCCCATAGTTAGTTAAAAATTGACTGGCTTGATTAACTGCATATTCAATATCAGGGCGACTGACTTTTGCAGCGAAAAGAAGAGAACCAATTGCCTCACGGTATGGCACATATTGCAGTTTCTTCTTTTCTTCTTCACCTCTTGAACTCTGCCATTGGCTTAAGTGTAAGCCAGGTTCAGCTGGAACAGTTGACGGCTTTGCATCTTCCATGCAGAATCTTCGTAGAATTTTCTGGATGTATGCACTCTGACTAATTTTTATAGTGCGTTTTTCCCGATTTCGTTCAATTTCAAGGCCGATGAAATGCTTAGCGTCACCAATTGTGATCTGAAAACACTGTTCCAAATTTTGCAGAACTTCATCAATTGCTTCTTGAGAAGCTGACATCAAAAGTCCATCATCAACATAGAGAGCTAAGTATACAGTTGCTCCTTTGACCTTGCCAGCAAACACGCAATGGTCACACTCAGTTGGTTGGAAAACAAATTTTTCTAAAAATTTCACGAATTTTATGTTCCAGCAACGTGGCGATTGCTTGAGTCCATACAGGCTCCTTTGAAGTCTACATACTGCTTCAGGGTGTGCTTTGTCTTCAAATCCGGGGGGTTGCTGCATATAGATCTCTTCTTTCAATTCACCATAGAGGAAAGCCGTTTTCACATCAAATTGGGCAATTTCAAGATCTTCTCCCGCTACAATGGCTAGAAGCAATCGAATTGATTCATAACGAACAACAGGCGCAAAAGTCTCAAAATAATCAACACCTTCTCGCTGAGCAAACCCCTTTGCAACAAGTCTGGCCTTGTATCTAAGACCCCCACTTGAATTTGATTTCTCATTAAACACCCACTTACAACCGATCACATGCTTCCTTTCTGGGAGTTTCACAAGTTCCCACGTTTCGTTTTGTTGAAGCGCACTCATTTCGTCATTCATAGCGAGTAACCACTTTTTAGCTTCAGAACTCATGACAGCCTCTTCAAAAGTAGTAGGCACAGTATCCACAACTAGCGCAGAATCATTGTAGCGACTTGGTCTGCGCAGCTGGTCTCGATCACGAAGTTGTCTTCCTGAACCTGATGCTAGTTGAATCTCTTCCAATTGTGGTTCTACTCGTTCATCTACTTGCTGCTGGACTACTGGTCTTAGCTCCACTGCTGCTTCTAAGTCTGATTGACCTTGATGATCAAAGTCAAGTTCCACCTGAGCTACTGGTAGTGGGTTTACATCATTTTCTGTGTATGGTTGATTTTCATAACCAAAATCAAGTTTCCCCTCTTTTTTATGAAAACCTTGCTCTGCCATTTCAACTCTCTCATTGAAGATTACCTCACAGCTGACATGTATTTTTCGAGTCTTAGGATCCCATAGTCGATAATTCCTTGACTCTCCCTGATAGCCAACAAAAATCATTTTCTTGCTCTTTGGATCAAACTTCTTGCGTGTCTCCTTGGGTATATGCATGTATGCATCACAACCAAATACTCGCACATGTTTTATTTCTGGCTTTTCATTAAACCATCTCTCATAGGAAGTCATTCCATCAGATTGTTTTGAGAGGGTTCGATTCAAAACATACACAGCTGTCTGAACAGCTTCAGCCCATAATTCTTCTGGAAGGTTTCTGGCAAGTAACATAGATCTGGCACTTTCACAAAGGGTACGCATTTCACGCTCAGCCCGACCATTCTGCTCATGAACATACGGTGTTGACAGCTCATGAACAATTCCTTTGTTTTTCAGAAAAGCATTGAATTCATTTGACAGGTACTCTCTGCCATTGTCTGTATGTAGAATTTTTATGTTGTTGCCGGTCTGCTTTGTCACAAAAGCTTCATAATCTTTGAACTTTGGAAACACTTCATGTTTGTGATGCATGAAAAATACAGAGCGGTATCCTGAGTATTCATCCTTACACAATAAAAAATACTTTGAACCACCTGGTGACTGTATATTAACTGGACCACAGACATCCGAATGAATCTTTTCACCGGGATTATTAGCTTTTGGTCTCTTGCTAGATGGATGTGGTTTGCGAGCATGCTTTCCCATAGTACATGCTTCACAGAAAAACTTGGATTTGTCTTTGATTACTAAACCATTAGCTGCGTCAAATTTTTCTGTTGCATTAATTGAATTGACATTAATGTGACCCAACCTTTCGTGCCACAGCTTCAGGGAGTTAACTTCTGCAACATTACACTTTGAAGAAACTTGTACCTCAAAAAGCATTCGGAACAGCGATCCATGACGCACCCCTTTTGCTGATAAGGCCCCACTTCTTTCTCGGACCTCGCAGTGATTATGGTAACTATGGAATGAGAAATTTTTGTCATTGATCGCTCCCACTGAAAATAAATTTCGTTTCAAATCCGGAACTAAAAGAACATTGGTCAATTTCCGGTTGACCTTCTTTCCATGCACCTCTGCAAGAATATATATTGTGCCAATACCTGCTACAGGTAACATCATGTCGCTTGCAATTTGAACTAACTTTATCTTACCAACCGGTCTGAGTTCACTGAAAAAATCGCGGCGGAAAGTCATATGGAGGCTTGCACCCGAGTCTGCCAACCACACAGATTTGTCCTCATCCGTTGTTTCTGAGAAGAAAGCTGAAATGTCACACACATATGCAGATGCAGAATCATCACTCATTTTTCTTCCTTTTCCTTCATCTGCCATTCGCTTTTCACATTCACGATACCAGTGACCAAGCTCGTTGCAGTACTTACAAGGATGTTTTCTTTTCAACTCTTCAATACTCTTGGAATTTTTCTTCCGCTTGTCTTTGGAATCATTAACCTTTTGGTAATTGGATGACATTTTTTCTTGTTCATCTAGTTTTAGCTGCAGGGCTTTTACTTGCAGCGCAAGTGATGAAGACTCCTCTTCCATTGATGTCAATCTTTTGTCCTCACGAATTATCCTCGCAATTAAATTCTCCTTTTTTCGCTCATCTTTTGCAGTGCACTCCCATGCCATGGTAAATGCCGAGAATCTTGATGGCAAACTGTTCAGCAGTTTAGACATCACGGCTGAATCAGGTGGTTTTTCACCTGCATCATCAAGTTTCTTACAGATGGTTTCAAATTTTTCTAGCTGTGTTGCGACAGGCATGCCATTCTTGATCCGAAAATCGTAAAATTGTTGCCAACAATCTTGTTTCGCATCTTCACTTGTGTCTCCATACAAAGAATGTAGTTTATCCCAGATCTCTTTCGGTGTCCTACAGTTTATTAAATTCACATGAAATGTCCGATCCACTGAGCTCAATAAGATCACTGCTGTTTTTGACTTACATTTTTTCCATACTTTCCACGCGTCGAGTTTTGCTGCTTTGTCGGGCTCTGTATCTGTCCCTTCCACAAATTCTACCAAATCTTGAGCATCAAGTAAGAATGACACGCTAAATTTCCACAATGCGAAATTTGTGCCGTCGAATTTTGTGAGATCGTATGTGTCCTTTTCCGTCATTGCTGCAAGCAGAGAAAAGAAAATATACTGGACGCAATATACACCTACCGACGTCACGAGCAAAACGTACACACGACACGAACAAACCGTACCGTCGACACGAACAAACCGTACCGTCAACACGAGCAACAAAATGTGTAGCGACGACACGAACAAAAGTTTCTCAACTTAACACTTCGATATAATGGCGGCGCAGAGGAAGCGTGACTGGGCCCATAACCTGTTGAAATTATTACTGTTGAAATACAAGCATACCAGCTTTTACCGCTTCATCGTACTGTTATTCATTTCATCAGCCATTAAATGAGAATACACCACTGATTGACTTTTGTCTAATAACTACCGAAATCAATCACCTTGGATACAACAAAGACACGACAAACATTACATTACAAGTCTGTTAAACGCAACTGAAAAACTAAAAAAAACAACGCGCATGCGCAACAACACAAGAGGCTAGAAACAAAACAACAACTACATATGTCTCATCATAGTCAAGAACTAAATAATGTCAACAAATATTACAAAAAATGTTATTGAAGGATGGCTTGTTGAAAAAAATAGGCTGATGATTTATCAAGATATTTAAACATTATTTGAGTGCTTCAGATAATTTGATATTTAATGAAAACAGGCTATTCATTTTGTTCCAAAAAAGTTAATAGGTACCTCATTTGATCAAATTGTTACATTACCGCCATCATGGCATTGCCAAAATTAAACAAAAAACTAAGCAACATTCGCTTAGGATTAATATGACTGTTGATTTAGAAAGATTCATACACTCCCGAGATTTGTGTAACTCAATTTCTAACACCGCTGTAATGAATGAAGCCACTACAGCCTTAACCTTTCCAAATCGTATATGGGAATGTATTGGGTTCAGAAATCAAAACTATCCTGTCTGCTATGACTAATCCTATTGTGGTATAGCACTTTTTACTGAGACTACTCAAGATATTTAAGTTGTTTATAAGTATATTTTTGTCTCGGATGTTTTACTGAGTGATAATGTACTCAGAACAGCCCTAGACTTATTCAGTTTGCAAAAGAGTGGATTCTTAAATAAAATTATTTAAATGCAGCCCTAGATACAATCAAACCAATGGTTTAACTGAAAAAGGCGTTAGTGTAGCAAAAAATATATTTTAAAGGGTATTCTTGGGGGCCTTAACATGAGTACAGGAACTCTCCTCCCAAACCTATCGGCTACTCACTGACTCAAGTAGTTGACTATCTTACAGTCAGCACTACTGAGTGGGATAGAATTGTCACACAAATTCAGCACTAAATATTGGCTATAGGTTTTGGAATTTGTGCTGCTATGAGTACTGCTGGCACTGTTCTTAAGTATTCTCTCGAAAACTATAATGGTACAAATTATGGGAGTTGGATATTCTCATTATTTCTGCCGCTACAGTTTTCGTGTGGACACAAATATGTTGGGTGCTGCTACGTGAAGCTAGCAGTACCCATAATGACACAAATTATGAGACCTATGACAAGATAGACAAGCAGCTGTTGTCTAACGACTTACAAAGTTTGAGCTAATGTCCGTTGGAAGTATGTTGGAAGTGTATTGAATAGCGACGTAACTATCGATGATGGGGCTCAAATGATCAATGGATTAAATGTAGGGGGTAATATTAATATAATACTTCCCATCACCATTTCATCTTCAGTGATATTTATTAACGTATGTTAAGGGCAGTAATATTAGTAGTCCTGGCTTGCCAGTCTACCCCTGAAGAGGGACTAGTCAGTATAATCATGGAGCGGGAAATAAAACGACCCTCAAGCGAGGGATGGGGCGTATAGCGTGACCTTGCACAGTTATGGGTACTGCCAACTTCACAGACCTACAACAGGGATGCGAGGAGCGCCTATCACGTGAACTCAATAACGCCAATGTTCCGTATAATTTTCAATGGCCGAAGTAACTGCTTCCAACAAACACTTCAGGAGAATTCTCAAGTGTGCCAAACACGTACAGGTTAGTTACAATTTTGTTTGCGAGAATTATAAACCAGGAATTAATGACATTAAATTTGTAGCATCAACAAAACAAGTTGCCGATATGTTCGCGCAGCCATTTTATATATATATATATATATATATATATATATATATATATATATATATATATATTATATA
>CABFVZ010005288.1:7160-19434 GCA_902151445.1 Timema monikensis | reverse complement strand
GCCCCCCCCCCCCCTCATTTATTTGAAAGTCATGGATGAAGTGTATATATTTTAAAAAGAACAGTATATACATTTCATTAAATGCTTCATCCATGGATGACTACACAAAATTGAAGGATTTTATTTTCAGTACAAGATTCTAAATTGAAGTTATACCTTATTATATCATTTCAATTAGTTATTATTTAACGTGTTTCAAATCCATAAAGAATTTTCAAAAAATAAATTTAAAAATAATGATGGCACCTTTTAGGTTAAACAGATATTTGACAACCAATAAGAAGCTAGCTCTCTTATTGGTTGGTTTAGCACCAAAGAGAAGGGGTCCCAAAGGCAAGGATTAAGTCTGATATTAGGGGCTGGAGAAGCTTCTACGTGGATCTATCCGCGTATGTTTGCCAAACAAGTAGGCCTACGATCTGTGTTGCTGTAATGTTGAAATTGTTACTGTAAAAATATGAATTGATTGAATAAATAGTGCATTCATGTTGAACTCAACTAACTTCGGATATTATTAAATAAATTCCTACAAAAAAACTACTATAACTATATAAGTGAATCCTGTCGTGGGAGAGGTACACCGTCGTAATAAATCACTCAGCCACGTGTTAGCAACTACGCAGCACGAAGTGGCACCCCGAGATAAACGAGTAGGGCGTGAACATAAAATTATCGCAATAATATGCTCCCTCTCTAGGGGCATGTTGGACGTATCATTATGGGTGAGGTCGATTGCGCCATGGGTGGAAGATGAAAGTGGGAAAATATCACTCTCTAAGTTTAGGGCTCCAAGAGCTGTATTTTTAGTCTAGTCTCCCAGTAGAAGAAATACTATGCAGTTCAGGTCAAATAAGATATGGTTTGAATTACAAATCTATTATTTATACGGCCCATAACATGGTATGGAAAACCACACGCAACTGCATTGGAGCAAAATTCGAACCTCCGCGTCACCAACATTGCAGTATATTGCAAGCCTGACGTCTTACACCATGTGACCACCAACACGAGTGTTATATCATGTTTCAAAGAAATGATTCATTCATGAAATAATTTAAATTGTATGCCTCCGCCTATCCCATGTTGCTTCTAACACTTTATTTTCCCCAAAGTGGTTTAGATACATAATTACAGTATTACCAATTTTTAAAAAAAGGTTAAATTCCCTCATATTTGTGAAGCTGAAACTACCTTGTAGACATGTTTTGATTTTAATCAAACAAACTTCTTGGTCAATCCTAATTGGTAATAGAAAGTGTTGCCGATACCTGAAACTATTAATTCCAGGCCAATTATGCTAATACCGAAACTGCGGCCCGTGGCTACGTTACAATATTCCCATGACGCGAGTGTCAACTGTCTCTTTCTCGATGTCACTGTTTGAGATTGCCTCGGATAAATATATTATAGTGTTTACTGCGGTTTGCGCAAACTCAAATATTGATGAACGAGGTAATGTAAAGATTTTAAACATAGGTCAACCTTGTTTCACGCCACCGATTTTGATTCCCATTTAGAATTTAAACATATACAAGCGCTAACGAATGAGCTAAAGTATATTGTCTTGTGATTTCACTAAGTTCAACCTCTCCTTCCATAAGATTTTAGAGTATCTTGCGTAGTTTTGGTGCAGTTCTTATTGTATACTTACTTTATGGCATTATGAACCTCAAAAGTTCATTGCTACACTTGCAAACGTACGCCACCTATACCTATATTTAGCTAGTTCTATCCAGTCAATCTCATTACACGTTCAACGAAAATGGACCAACGGGTTAGTTAGTGGGAAGACTTAGACGCAGATGGGAGTGTAACATTAAAATTGATCTAAAAGAGAGAGAGAGAGAGAGTGCAATGAGGTGGACTGGATAGAACTAGCTAGTACTTTTGGAAGTGCGACAATGAACTTTCGAGTTCCTAATGTCATAAAGTAAGTGAGTAAACAATAAGAACTGGACCAATATCCACCCAAGATACTCTAAAATCCTATGAGGGGAGGGGGTTGAACTTAGTTCAGAAGTGCTAGCGATTGAGCTAAGGTGTCTTGTGTTATGATTATACTAAGGAAACCTAGTTAGATTCTCAGCATGGACCAAAATAAATCAATGGTGAAATTGGGGCTTAACTGCCGAGCGAGTGGGTGTTGTTTGGTTTATAATCAAGTTAGTTTGAAAGTCAAAGGAAACAAACACGGGCCTATAAATCACAGTTAACACTCTTGTGAAACTAACTGTACTACCGATGTTGGCTGGATGAGATATTCTCTCTCTTTGACGTGTATTTTCTAAATGTTCTAAGCCGGATACTAAGTTTTTTCTTTTATTGTCGACGTATTAATTTCCTTTGGCCTTTTGTTACGTTCAAAATAGTTAAATAATAAGGAAAATTATATAATTTTTTTACCAAAATTAAATGTTATTAACAAATGTATATAAAAATTGAGTGATTACTTTTTTTTAAGTTTGATTCTTTATGAGGTTTCCTGAATTTTCTATTATTAACACCCCAATCTCCGAATCTAGACGTTTGGCCTTTTCACAAATGGTCTATTAACGATAACTTAAAAATTTCTGATAATTTTAGTCACTAACTTATTTTAGTATTACTTAGTCTTGAAAATATTTGTCTAGATGGAAAGTAGGGTAAATTTAACTGTTCTCAAGGCAAATGGATATAAAATTGCCTTTTACAACTTGTATTGTCACTTTGAATTAAAACTATTATGAACTAACTGTAGTCAAGATATTGAGTGGTAGCCTATATCAAACCGACATAATTTCGACAGCTAGCCGGTTTTAAAATGGGGGAAAGTTTAAGCCCACCGGTCATAAAACGTGTTTCTTTATAAAGAGCAGCAGCGATATGCATCGCACTCTAGCACATCCTTATATTTCGGATATTAATATTTATGCCTAGTGTTTTATGTTGATTCGACTCGAGCACTGACTGCCCTAGTGTCCAAATTTTCAAACGTTGCATATCTTGTTTGAACACCGCGGTTGGAAGGCTCTTCTTATATAATTTGGTTGAAAAACATGATATATCTCGTTATCTTTAATTCAGTTACCTGTTTATCTTAGAGATTTTAAAATAATTACCGTCTTATATAATTAATTTTCAAGGTTATATGGTAAATTAAACATTAAAGTCTCCAAGTAACCTCATTTCCTCCAAACGCATAGAAACACATTATAATTAATTTTAGGTAGATTGCTAAACTTAATTGTTCAATCTAGGCTAATTAAAACGTAATAAACTCACCTTAATAATAGTTAAAATGTAGTCTAACGTAACTTGAGTATTTATAAAAGTTTGCTACCGTTAAAACAACATGATTTAACTCTTCCACCTGACGATACAATTTAATTATCTTGAGTACTTTCATAGCCTACAGGAAAATATTAATATTTAAGTAAAAATGAATTAGCTTCAGATAGCCTAGTTTAATTTACCCTGTAAGATATACTGGCTGAGGAGAGGTTAGCACGCCTTCCTATAAAACCGTACTCGCTTGATACTACTACTCGTCCGGACTACCCGCATGCTTGCATAAATATGACTAAGTATAATTTAGAGGATGCATTTCCACATTTACGTGGGGGCAAAGTAGTAAACTATTTGGGAGGAAGGGTATCACTTCAGTCCACCCAGCCGGGATTCGAACACCGACCTTTTCATTTTTGTCAAACCAAACAAATCAAGATTGATTTTACACTTCCTCAAGATTAAACCTTCCTCATCCTTAACACATTAGCGTAATTAGTACATATCCGTATAACCCAAATGGTTAGTAAGACCCGTAGCTAAAGTTTTTAATAAATCTTATCACACAATCGCACAAACTCTCATATTGTGTATTATAAATTTGAAGAAAATGTTGAAAAATAGTTTTTTCAAATATATTTAACAAAATTAAATTACATGTAAGCTACCTTAAAATTATTTGTAAAGATAAAAAGTATTCTTATTCTAATGAAAAACTATTCAGTTATAGATTATAATTTTTAAATCAATGTTCAAGATCAATTTACAGCATATTCAAACTGTCTATAATTGTTGTAACTAAACTAGCCGCATATACATTTATTTGAGACTAGATAGCTGTTGCCCGCGGCTTTGCTCGCGTGGAAGTTGATTATATACAAATACGAAAATATACATATGTATTTACAGATTAATTTAAAATATTACGTTACGTTGATGACCATAACTTGACCTCAGATCAAAAATAATGCAAGTCCGATACAAACTTTCACCCCCTTTTTCATCCCTTATTAAATAAAATTTCCAAAATTCCTGAAACACGTATTTATTTGTTTTACGTCAATAACCGAAATACAAAATTTTGTTTATGTAACTTTCAAAATGACGGACTTTCATACATATTATCATCCCCTATTTTGACCCCTTTGGGGTGGAATTTTCTAAAATCCTTTCTTAGTGGGTGCCTACATAACAAAATGAATATACAGTCCGAATTTCATGCTTGTAGCCTTGATAGTTTGCGCTCGGCGATGATGAATCAGTCAGTCAGTCAGTAAGGACATGTTATTTTATAAGTATAGAAGATAAATTTGCCATTTTAAAAAAATATTCAAATTAAAAAAACAGCCGTTAGTAAACTACCTATTGTCAAATTTTCCCTACAATACAAGCCTTGCAACTTGTTAATGTCAAACACTCCCCAAATATATTTTTAAGCAAAATCGTTTTAGCCATTTTCAAAAATCACTTGTCAGTAAAAGACCCTTTAGAGAACTTTTACCCAAAACAAAGTATACAGGGTTATTTGTCATGTTAAAAACTCCTAAGATACCCATTTGGAACCAAATCGTTATTGACATTTGTAAATATTTCAATAAAAAGAGTCATCCGTATACTACCCTTTAGCGGATTTTTGGACATCCAAAAACCAATTATATAGTGCCATTTTTCATGTCAAACAAATCCTAGATATGCATTTTAAACAAAATCGTTAAGAGGCATTTTCGAAAAATTTGGAATAAAAAAAAAATTACTCTTCAGTTAACTACCCTTATTGGAAAGGCTAGGGTCAAAAATCAAACTTTTGTGGTGTAGCCCTATAATATCTAAGGGTCAGACAGACAGGCAAACATGGGGACGGACAGAATGATAAAATACATATTTTGGGTTCGTGTTCACATAAAACGTAAAAATGTGTCAATCTAAAAGATCGATTTATCACAATCAGAAAACTTTTTCTTGATATGAGAAAGTAAAAAAACTCCCTTTTAAGAGTAGTTTAAATTTAAAGAAATCAAGAACCTTTTCTTTTATGCCTAACAGAAGCCACTTATAGTATATAGGATTCTAGTATAAAGAACAATTACTGAAGGTTACAATCGTCAAGTTGATAACGGGATTCTGTTTGGCATCATAGCAGCACGATACAGGGGTGGGGAAAGGACTGTTTCATGATGTTAATCTTTCAAGCATCACCCTGAAACGTAACACGGGCTCTTACGTCAGCAGGCAGACGCGCTAATAATGTATCGGATTTCCGCATCATGAATTAGCAGATTTTCTTAATAAACTGTCAATGCTCGATAAAACAAAATAATTATTCTTGTTGGTTTAGCAAGTGAGGCGAGCGAGACCCAAACACAACGTCAAGGTCACGCCGGTTAAAAGGTACACGAGTGCATTTCCCCGCGAGGTTGAAGTAACGGGGTTAGCCAGGAAACTAGGCCCGCGTGACTTGGCACTGTTCTAGTCGTGCAAGTGCACGGCAATGGCGTATTGCCAGGGTTTTGAAACTGTACCTGTATGTTCTCATCCACTTGGTCCCCCATTTGACCATTCATAAATAGAGCTCTGCTCTACAATCCAGCCTGATGATCTTTAGAGGTGTTTTCCTTGAGTGATTCACCCATTCTCCCTCCAAGCAAATGCGTGTATATTTCCTGTACATTTTACCTTCCTAATCCCTGCCAAATTAGCGTGATTAATATGCATACGTATTCATTAAAAGGTAGTAGGTAGGAAAACCCCCCCAACTACCTTGGTGCGGAGACGCGGCAGTAGGCCCAAGTCATTTGGCCTAAACTTTAGGCCAACTTACGGGTGCTCCTTGGCTAATAATACTATGTAGCTATTTAATAACAATTTATTTTTAGCCTAAATGGTAATCCTTAAATTACGTAAGCGGGAGGGAGGGGGTGATGGAAAATCTTACGATCCCTTACGTGTGGGGAGAAGAGGGACATTTTTTTTTTAAACCTTACGTAAGCTAAGGTCCCTAGCGTTGGTTGTAGGGAAGACCGGGGATGATTGGCTACAGTTTGCATATTCCATTTTTTTAAATATAAATTGAGTTAAAGTAGATAAATGGGCACCTTGTTTTATAAGCTATTTAAAATATATATTCATCAAACTTGTAGGTTAAGTAAATATTTTATATATTTGTTTGTGATGTGCCAACCAACACCTCACCGGGGTTGACAGGTACTATGTATTGGGTACGTTAGCACATGTTATATAGATCATTACAAGTTAAAAACAAAAACTAATCACATTATGTAATATTAAAAACAAATCACAAAATACATTTTCAACATCATTATAATACTCATGATTCAGATTGTTTGAAGTTATTCAATCACTAGAACCTATTGATATTCACAACTGCGACATGAATACAAATTATCTTCTGAACACGCCATATGAGCCCACATTTTACATGTAGTAAATTGAATCCAACGTTCCTTTGGTAAATTTTTCGAGATTAGCTCCAAACAAACCAAACAAAAGGTTCCGTCTTATTCGGACTCTCGAATGTAAATAGGCTTATGTGTTTGTTTTTTTGGTTTTTTTAATTCTCTCAATTTTACTCAAACAGACGCTTTTTAGAATTATTAACTTCTTTTATTTGAAGTATGTGTTTTCTTTATGTCTTCAAAGTGCTTTCTTAATTGGAATTTCAGTTAATATTGTCGTCTTTCCCCTTTTGCTATTGTTGGTAGGCCTATAAAAGTTGTTCTTGGTCCTGCTTTCGGGAGGGGTCGAATCTGTTTCAAAGATATTTCTATGCTTAAACTTTGTCTACCTGATTGATACCTTGAGGTAGACGGGTTGGTACGCATTTTTCCTACAAAATAAATTAAATACGGCTATACATTAAAACTGAATTTTATCGTGAAAACACCGTATTCATTATATTGGTGTTAGATGGCACAGTGTGTCAAACCACCCCGTAGTGAGAGTGCCAAAACACCCCGTAGTGAGAGTGCCAAACCACCCCGTAGTGAGAGTGCCAAAACACCCCGTAGTGAGAGTGCCAAACAACCCCGTAGTGAGAGTGTCAAAACACCCCGTAGTGAGAGTGTCAAACAACCCCGTAGTGAGAGTGCCAAACAACCCCGTAGTGAGAGTGCCAAACAACCCCGTAGTGAGAGTGTCAAACAACCCCGTAGTGAGAGTGCCAAACAACCCCGTAGTGAGAGTGCCAAACAACCCCGTAGTGAGAGTGTCAAACAACCCCGTAGTGAGAGTGCCAAACAACCCCGTAGTGAGAGTGCCAAACAACCCCGTAGTGAGAGTGTCAAACCACCCCGTAGTGAGAGTGCCAAACAACCCCGTAGTGAGTATGCCAAACAACCCCGTAGTGAGAGTGCCAAACAACCCCGTAGTGAGTGTGTCAAACCACCCCGTAGTGAGTGTGCCAAACAACCTCGTAGTGAGAGTGTCAAACAACCCCGTAGTGAGAGTGTCAAACAACCCCGTAGTGAGTGTGTCAAACAACCCCAAAGTGAGTGTGTCAAACAACCCCGTAGTGAGTGTGTCAAACAACCCCGTAGAATAAAGTCGAAGCTAAAGATCTAGCCTTCTTAATAAACGTCAATAAAATTTAATACTACACAGTAACTCATTCTTACTAAACAATTTGTTAAATTATAATCATTTACTCACCACAGATACAATTAAATAAAACGAACTTACTCAAGACACCATTCACGCTGACGGCTCGAAACAAACCTGGCAGAAGCGTCTTGTGCATCTTCAATGAAGGTGTAGATGGTGCTGCGCTTAGTCAAATATTTTAACATTTATTAAGATTGTGCCAACCTACCCCTGTAGCCAACCAACCCCGGTCTCCCCTACTAAAGCAGTTATGTTATTAATAATCAATATAGGCACTAGATAGTGCACCTCAAACCACTTTTAAAATAATAAAATTATATTAGAACCAAAAGCTCACTGATACGGGGAAACAAAGCACGCTACCCGCATCGATTGGCACGCGGAAAAAACGTCAAGCTCATGTAATCAGATTTGACGACGACTAGGAACAATCGGGTTCTAGTTCCAACCGTGTCTACCGAGGGCGGTTTTCCATAAATATATATTATATTTATATTTAGCACCGCGTCTTACTACCCGTTCGGGTTATACGCTCTAAGTACTAATTACGCTAATGGATTAGGAATTGGGAAGGCTGAATTAGAGGAAGTGAACCCGCATTTGCGTGGAGGGAGAGTGGAAAACCATTTAGGAAAAACCACCCCAGTTCACCCGACCGAGATTCGAACCTCGATCTCCCCGTCCTCAGCAGTCTAGCTCAACACGACAAGCGCGTTAACCAACTACGCCACCTAGGCGGGTTTTCCAAAAATAGTTTCCCCACTCTTGCTACAGGCAAATTAGGGTGCATTTATTTAAAAGTCTTGCCTTACACATCTCTTGCCCGTTAAATTAATAAAATGTGGATAGCACGGTGTAAACCATTAGTCAAGCTCGGCGACAAGACAAAATAATGAACATATTTATGAGAAGCGACTTTACCGCGATATATTTAAAAGTGCAGAGGGTCAATATTATTCGCTCAGTCCCGAACGAACAATTATTATAAACATTAAACTCAGAGTTAACAATAAAACTAATAAAAAAAAATCTCTAAAAGTTGTATTATTAGAATGGGTCCCAAAAATACAGACAACTTGGTGATAATACAAATATACCACCTTTCACACGCAACACAAATAAAATTACTAAAAAAACAATCTCTCATCTTCCGTCCGGAAAACAATTGTATTTGGAAGAATAACACCAGGAAAAGGACAACACAAGGGAGGCTCCTGTACCCACTCAAATGTTACGAAACAAGGTTACACTAGAGAAGGTCACCGCTCCGAGTAGAATGAAATAGCGCCGGCTGTCGTAAAGAGAAGTCTTGTGAAGAACAAGGCATAGAGGTTCCAGGTAACGAGTTGTCAAGTTCGCGGAAAAAAACAAGCCAATTTACATAGAAAAGGGCCTTTCAGAAAAAAAAATTTTTGTGGCTAAAATGTATAACATTTTATTAGTTTGGAGAAAGCTAACGCTTTTACCATTTAGTGAACATTTATAGCGAAACTATTTTACTACATTCATTATTACTGTTTCCAGCCTGTGGGCGGGGTCAGTTTTTTTATTCAACTCATATTTTCCTTTGCCGGCTTGCTAGGCCTGTCGTAGATTCACAGGCCTTATAATCTAACTTAGGACTAGGACAGGCACAACATCCAGTCCACGGCCGTTAATTTATCAATGTGAACGGGTAAACCCACATTTCACCAATGATAAATTTTCCGGCCATGCCAGGAATCGAACCCGGGACCCTTAGCTCAGTAGAAAGACATACTACCGACTGAGGTAAGGTATCGGATTAGTAGCGAAGCTTGGGAGATCAAAATGGTCCATAGATTACGGGCATAGCCGTATCAAGTACCACATTCGTTAAGTTGAAAATATTTTTATTATTACAGCATCTTATTATCCGTTCGGGCTATACAAACTTACGCTAATGTGTAATGGTAGGGTGATTGTGAGATGAAATGGAGGACCTACAGTTTAACGTGGAAACCGAACTATGGTGGAGGCCTGGCATTCCACACATTCACAAGTTGTGATTAATACAAGTCTTGTCAGAGGTGAAGGAAGGGTTGGGAAAGAAGATAAATCTGTGCCGGGACCGAGGATTGAACCCCGGACCCCCAGCACAGCGCAGAAGTCTTGACATTGTAATGTCCCTGATTTGACCCTAAGGAATATTTGAAAGCATTGACAATATTATCCTCTTAATTATATATTTTATTTTTAATTGAATGTTATATTTTATTACTTGGCGCTTAAAGCACGTCTTCAAAATTATTCATATATGATAAGTTATCAGATTCTAACTAGGAAATTACTAGTTATTTCTTGTTAAGTTCACGCCCTGAAGTTAGGAGGCATCAGCTACTGTAACTAACTTCAGTGTGTGACGTAAAGTTGTGTCAAAATTGCAATGTAAAAGTCTTTTAAAACTTAACTTCCTGCTCTGGAACAACCCAGAACATTGTAGAGGTTCAATTTGAGGCAGTGTGCGGTTCTCGGCCATTCTATACATTTTCACGTACTAAACATTCTAGTAAGTTCCTTTGGACTGAGATATATCACGGATGGTGTAATCTCAGAGCACACTATGATGTCAGCCATTGTCTCGGACGGACGTGTGTTCTGCGCTCGTGCAACATGGTCATTTTTCTATCAAAGTATCAATAACTATCATTGAATAAACCAATATCAAACTCCATCTGACGTTAGTTATTTTTATCATAAAAAGTTAGGCCTAATGTAGGGGAGTGATAACTATTTTAAACGTAAAAAATGACGAAACAACCGCGGGACAATCAAACAAGTAAAAATCCCGTAATATTATAGATTACTTCCAAACGTGGGGCATTTATAATAAAAAATATTACGTAAGGTAGCAATTGACGGCCCAACGTGGACCAGCTATAAGAACATAACAATTGGCGACCAACAATGGGGCGGGTGACCTGGTGGTCTAGGGGTAAGGTGTCAGACTTCTGTGCTGGCGGCCGGGGTTCAATCCTCGGTCCCGGCAAAGATTTATCTGATTACCAAACCCTTCCTTCACCTCTGACAAGACATCTTGTGAATGTGGGGAATGCCAGGCCTCCACCGTGGTTCGGATTCCACGTTAAACTGTAGGTCCTTCATTTCATCTCACAATCACCCTACCATTGCACATTAGCGTAAGTGCGTATAACCCGAATGGGTAGTAAGACGCAGTGCTAATAATAATAATAATAATAATAATAATAATAACAGTGGGGCGTAACAATTGGCGTCCAAACCCGGGGCCAGCTAATAGTGGCGTAACAAATGGCAATCAAACGAGGGGCCCGTTATGAAAGCGTGACAATATCTTACCCTTAGACCACCAGGTCTCCTTGAAAATTATTGCTAGACACGGGAATTGAACCAGTGGCTGTGTTATCAAACAATGATGGCTAACAGTAATCGATGATTACTTTACAACCATCACAAACTGTCCTCTACGCAACCCGCCGGTTTAGGAACCACTGCAGTCAAACTAGTAAGAACGAAAGGACGCACGCACTCAAACCACGAGCTAAATTCTTTAAACGAGTTGCAAACGCATTTCAAGAATTTAGATACACAGACAATTAAGTGCGTATAGATTAATTTAATTCTCAAGTATGGTAATGTACACCAATTAACTCTTGACAAAGAGTTTAGTGAGCGTATGCTAATTGCTATCGGGAATGTTGTTAATTGCGAGCGCTGACACCAAGAGACAAACAAGACGAAGTATAAAGGTGTGACATAACTTGGTTATTATGTATTAGCTAGGCGCTGCGTAACAGGAGCCCACAAAGTGTTTAGCAAAACAGCTGTCAACAGCACTGTTATGTATGGAGGTTAACAGGCCATTTCACCGCAGAAGTCATCAATATTTCTTGACATAGTTGATCACAAATACGGCAGTAAACTAAGAAAAATTGACTTCATAGAAGTGTTTGTAAAGGTGTCATAAGTAAATTAATATGTCAAGTAAACAAAAGAGATTAATATAAAATCCGTCATTATTCCACTTGTGATGTGTGTTCATCAACGAATAGACAAGTAGTATGCAACCCGCCTCGGTGGCGTAGTTATCTAACGCGCTAATTTTGTGTTGAGCTAGACTGCCTTGGACGGGAGATTGAGGTTCGAATCGCGCTCGGGTGAAGAGGGGGTGGTTTTCCCTAAATGGTTTTCCACGCTCCCTCCACGCAAATGCGGAGTCACTTCCTCTATATTCAACCTTCCCAATTCCTAGCCCATTAACGTAATTAGTATTTAAGCGTGTAACCCGAACGGTTAGTAAGACGCGGTGCTAGGTATTATTTTAGTATGCATACAAATGTGCTACACCCATAGGCGGCAGACGGGATGGGGGGATATAAATACATAGTTAAAAAAA
>CABFVZ010005287.1:0-33722 GCA_902151445.1 Timema monikensis | reverse complement strand
TTTTTTATTATAATTAAATGTTGAAAAACTTGTACTTATTTTTTCATTTCTAGTAAATATTTCCCTCTCATTTAAATTATATATACGTAGTACGTAGTAAAGAGCATATAACTTCTTTAAATATGACGTCATTACGTCCTACTGACATAATATACCTAGGCACTTAAACCACAATTATCTTATGACGTCACTGTAACACTCCTGCACAATTATTTATCTGTCAGTCACTTAATATTATTCAAATCTAATATATAATGTGACGTCATACCATCATACGACCTTAATTAATTACGGCAGTTGTTGGCATAATTTACATCGGTACTTAAACCACAATTAATTATCTGTCAGTCACTTAATATTATTCAAATCTAATATATAATGTGACGTCATACTATCATACGTCCTTAATTATCTTATGATGTCCCGTACACACAATTAATTACGACAGTTGTTGCCATAATGTACCTCGGTACTTAAACCACAACTAATTATCTGTCAGTCACTTAATATTATTAAAATCTAATATATAATGTGACGTCATACTATCATACGACTTTAATTATCTTATGATGTCACGTACACACAATTAATTACGTGCCTCGCACTTAATATCATTCAAATCTGTGACGTCCGGAACGTCACCATATCTGATACGTCAATTCTTGGCTTATTGCCACTGCTTATAGTCTGGCTTTTACTACCTAGCGGGGGATGAAGATGAGGAGGAGGAGTATGATGAGGAGGAAGATAAGGAGGATTAGGAAGAGGATGAGGTTGATTAGGATGAGGAGGAGGATAAGGAGGATGATGAGGTGGAGGATGATGATGAGGATTATTATGATTAAGAGGAGGAGGATAATGATGAAGAGAAGAAGGAGGATCAGGAGGATGATGATGAGAATGATGTTGATGAGGATGATTATGATTATGAGGATGATGATAATTATGAGGTCGATGATAAGGAGGTGGATGATGATGAGTAGGAGGAAGAGGATTAAGATGATGATTAGGAGGAGGATGAAGTTGTTGAAGACTAGGAGGAAGAGGAGGATTATGATGATAATGAGGATGATTAAAATGATGATGAGGATGAAAACGAGGATGAGAAGGATGAGGAGGATGATGAGGAGGAGGGTGATGACGATGAGTATGATAATGATGATGAGGAGGAGGAGGATGATGAAGATGATGAGGATGATGATGAGTATGATTATGAGGATAAGGATGATGAGGAGGAGGATAATGTGGATGATGATGATAATGAGAATGAGGAGAAGGATGATGATGATGATGAGGATGAGGATGATGAGGATGAGAATGATGAGGATGAGGATAAGGATGATGATGAGGAGGACTATGATGATGATGATAATGAGGAGAGGGAGGATGATGATGAGGAGAAGGAGGATAATAATGAGGAAAAGGAGGAAGATGAAGATGAGGATGATGAGGAATATGATGAGGATGAGGATGATGATGAGGGTGATTATTAGGATGATGAGGATTAGGATAAGGAGGAGGATTATGAGGAGGAGGATGACGAGGATGAGGATGATTATGAGGATGATGAGGATTAGGATGATGAGGATGATGAGGAGGAGGATTAGGAGGAGGATGATGATTAGGAGGATGATGAAGATGAGAATGATGAGGAGGATGATGATGTTTAAGAGGAGGAGGAGGAACATGATGAGGAGGATGATAAGGATGAGGAGAGGATTATGAGGATTATGAGGATGAGGATGATGATGAGGATAATAATGATGATTATGAGGAGGAGGGAGAGGATGATGATTATGGTGAGGATGATGAAGAGGAGGAGTTAGATGAGGAGGAGGAGAAGGATGACAAGGAGGATGAGGAGGAGAATGATGATGAGGAGGATGATGATGAGTATGATGATGATGATGATAAGAATGATGAGAGTGATTTGGATGAGAAAGATGAGGAGGAAGAGAAGAAGGATGATGAAGATAACGATGATGATGAGAATAATGATTTTGAGGATGATGATGAGGATGATTAGATGATGATGTTGATGAGTATGATGATGAGGATGATGAGGATGATGATGATGATGAGGATATGAATTAGGAGGAGCAGGAGGAGGAGGAGAATGATGATGAGGAGGATGAAGATGAGGATGAGGATGAGGATGATTATGAGGATTATGAGAATGAGGATGATGAGAATGAGGATGAGGATGATGATGAAGACGATGATGATGAAGATGATGATGATGAAGATGATGAGGAGGATGATGATGAGGACAATGATGATAATGAGGATGATGGTGAGGAGGAAGAGGATGAGGATGATGAGGATGATGAGGATGATGATGATAAGGTGGATGAGGATGAGGATCATGAATGAGGAGGAGGATGAGAAGGAGGAGTAGGAGTAGGAGGAGTAGGAGGAGAAGGATGTGGAGGAGGATGAGGAGGAGGAGGATGAGGATGAGGATAATGATGATGAGAAGGTGAATGATGATGAAGAGAATGAGGATGATGAGGATAACGATGATGATTATGATGAGGATGATGAGGAGGAGGAGGATTAAGATGAGAATGAGGAGTATGAGGATGAGTATGATGAGAATCAAGATGATGATGAGGATGATGATGATGAGGTCAGGATGATAATGATGATGAGTATGATGAGGAGGATGATGAGGAGGAGGTTGATGATGAGGATGATACTGACGTTGTTGTTGATGATGATGAAGAATATGATGAGGACGAGGATGATGATGATGAGGATGATGACTAGGATGAGAATGATGGTGATGAAGATGATGAGAATGATGATTAGGATTATGAGGATTAGGAGGAGGAGGAGGATGATGATGTGGAGGATGAGAATGAAGAGGATGACGAGGATGACGAGGATGAGTATGATGATGAAGTTGATGAGGAGGAGGATGAGGATGTTGAGGATGAGGATGATGATAATGAGGATTAGGAGGATGAGGATGATTAAGTGGAGGAGGAGGATGAAGAGGATGATGAGGATGATGAGGAGGAGGATGATGAGGAGGAGGATGATGAGGAGGAGGATGATGAGGTGGAGGATGATGAGGTGGAGGATGATGAGGATGATGAGGATGAGGATGATAATGAGGATTAGGAGGATGATTAGGAGGAGGATGAAGATGAGGATGATAAAAAGGATGATGAGGAGGAGGATAAGGAGGAGGAGGATGAGGATGAGCAAGATGATGATGAGGAGGAGGAGGATGATAATGAGGATTAGGAGGATGAGTAGGAGGATAATTATGAAGAGGATGAAGATGAGGATGATGAAAAGGATGATGATGAGGATGATGAGGAGGAGCATGAGGATGAGGAAGATGATGAGAATGAGGAGGATGATCATGAGGAGGAGGAGGAAGTGAATGATGATAAGGATAAGGAAGAGGATGATGAGGTGATGATGAGGAGGAGGATTAAGATGAGAATGAGGAGTATGAAGATGAGTATGATGAGAATCATGATAACGATGAGGAGGATGATGATGAGGATAAGGATGATGATGATGAGCATGATGATGAGCATGATGAAGAGTATGATGATGAGGATGATGAGGAGGAAGTTGATGATGAGGATGATACTGAGATTGCTGATGATGATTATTATGAGGATGATGATGATGATGAGCATGATGATGAATAGAATGAGGATGATGGTGATGAAGATGATGAGAATGATGATTAGGATGATGAGGATTAGGAGGAGGAGGATGATGATGTGGAGGAGGAGGATGACGATGATGACGAGGATGACGATGATGATGAACTGTATGAGGAGGAGGATGAGGATGATGAGGATGTGGATAATGATAATGAGGATTAGGAGGATGAGGATTATGAAGAGGATGAGGATTATGAAGAGGATGAGGATGAGGAGGATGATGATGAGGAGGATGATGATGAGGAGGATGATGATGATGAGGATGAGGATGAGGAGGATGAGGAGGATGAGGAGAAGGATGATGAGAAGGAGGAGGAGGAGGATAATGATTTTGATGAGGAGGAAGAGTATGATGATGAGGGGATCCCTATCATCCTCATTTTCATCATCCTCATTCTCATCATCCTTATCATCCACCTCCTCAACATCCTCATCATCATCCTAATCATCATCATCCTCCTCATCCTCAGAATCCTCCTCCTCATCCTCCTCCTAATAATTATCATACTCATCCTCATCAGTCTAATCATCCTCTTCATCATCCTCATCCTCATCCTCATCTTCATCCTCATCACCACTATTATGATAAACATCCTCCTTCTCTTCCTTCTCCTACTCTTCCTCCTCATCCTCATTGTCATCCTCATCATCCTCATCTTCATCATTATCCTCATAATCATCATTATCCTCATCATCATCATTATCCTCCTCATCATCATCATCCTCATCATCATCATCCTCATCATCATCATAATCCTCATCATCATCCTCATTTTTATTATCATCATCCACATCATAATCCTCCTCCTCATCATCATCATCATTCTCATCATAATCAACCTCATCCTCCACCTCCTCCTCATCATCCTCATAATCAACATCTTCATTGTAATAATTTTCTTCCTCGTCCTCATCATCCTCCTCCTCAACATCATCATCCTAATCATCCTCTTCCTCATCATGATCCTCATCATAATCATCATCCTCCACCTCTTCCTCCTCCTCATCATCCTCCTCCTCCCCATCATCCTCCTCCTCCTCATCATCATCCTCATCATCCTCCTCTTCCTCATCATCCTCTTCTCATCCTCCTAATTATCATCATCTTCCTCATCATCATACTCCACATCATCAACATCCTCATCATTAACATTCTCCTCTTCATACTCATCATCATCATCATCTTCCTCACACTCTTCCTCCTGTTAATCCTCCTCCTCATCATCCTCCTCCTCCTCTTCCTCCTCATCCTCATCCTTATACTTCTCATCCATAAAATCCTCATCACCCTCCTAATCCTCATCATCTTCATCCTCCTCCTCCTCATCATCATCATCCTCATCATAATCTTCATAATCATCATTCTCCCCCTACTCATCATCATCATCCTCATCATCATCCTCATCCTCATCATCATCATCCTCATCATCCTCATCATCTTCATCCTCATCAATATCATCCTCATCAATATCTTCATCCACATCCTCCTCCTTATCATTCTCATCATCATCATCATCATCAACCTCATCCTCCTTCTCCTCATGATCCACCTCCTCCTCATTATCATCATTCTCGTCCTCCTTCTCATGATCCACCTCATCCTCATCCTCATCATCCTCCTCCTTCTCCTCATCCTTCTCCTCTTCATCCTCCTCCTCATCATCATCTTCCTCGTCCTCATCTTTCTCCTCCTCATACTTCTCCTCATCCTTCTTCTCCTCCTCATCCTCCTACTCATCATCCTCCTCTTCCTTCTCCTCCTCACACCCTCATCATCCTCATCATAATCATCCTCATCATAATCTTCATAATCATCATACTCCCCCTACTCATCATCATCATTCTCATCATCCTCCTCATCCTCATCATCATCCTAATCATCATCATCCCCATAATCCTCATCATCTTCATCCTCATCATCATCATACTGATCATCATCCACATCATCCTCCTTATCATTCTCATCATCATTATCCTCTTCCTCCTCCTCATCTTCCTCCTCCTCCTACTCATCACCCTCATTTTCATCCTCATCATACCTCATCCTCTTTCTCCTCATCATCATCCTCATTTACATCATCCTCCTCATCATCCTCCTCCTCCTCTTTGTATTCATCCTCCTCCTAATCACCAAATTCATCTTCCTCATCATCATACTCCTCCTCCTCCACATCTCTTCCTCCTCCTCATAATCCATATCTTCATCATCATCCTCATCATCCTCTTCATCCTACTCATCATCATCATAATCTTCCTCATCCTCCTCATCCTCATCATCATCCTCATCATCCTCATTATCATCATTATCCTCATTACATAATCCTCATAATCATCATCCTCATCATCACCATCCTCATCATCATCCTCCTCCTCATCCTCTTCCTCATCATAATCATATCCTCTTTCTCATCATCTTCCTCATCCTAATCATCCTCATCATCATCTTCATCATCATCATCCTCATCATCCTCATCATCATCATCCACATCCTCATCACATCATCCTCCTCCTCATCCTCCTCATCCTTCTCCTCCTAATCATCATCATACTAATCATCATCCTCATTATCCTTATCCTCCTCATCCTCCTCATCCTCCTCATCCTCTTCCTCCTCTTCTTCATCCTCATTCTCCTCATCCTCATCATCATCCTCATCATCCTCATTTTGATTAGGATAAGGAGGAGGATGCTGATGATGAGGAAGATGAGGATGAGGAAGATGAGGATGAGGAAGATGAGGATGAGTATGATGATGATGAAGATGATGATGAGGATATTAGGATGAGGATGATGAGAATGATGAGGAGGATGATGAGGAGGAGGATGAGAAGGAAGATGATGATTAGGAGGAGGATGAGGAAGCTGTGAGGAAGAGGAGGGGAGAATGAGGAGGAGGAGGATGATGATGACGATGATGATGAGGATGAAAATGAGGAGGAGGATGAGGAGGATAATGATGAGGATGAAGATAACGATGACGATAAGGATGATGATGACGATGACGTTGATCAGGATGAGGATGATGATGATGATTATGATGATAATGAGGATGATGAGTATGATGAGGATGATGATGATGAGGAGGTGAATGATGATGATGAGTATGATGATGAGGAGGAGGAGGATGATAATGAGGAGGAGGAGGATGATAATGAGGAGGAGGAGTAGAATGAGAATGATGATGAGGATGATGAGGAGGATGAGGAGGAGGAGGAGGATGAGGAAGATAATTAGGATAATGAGGATGAGAATGTTGATAATGAGGATTAGGAGGAGTAAGAGAATGAGGAAGCATGATTATGAGTAGAAAGAGGATGAGGATGATGATGATATTGATGAGGATGATTATAAGTATGATGAGGATGATTATTAGGATGATGAGGATGATGATTGAGGATTATGAAGATGATGATGATAAGGATGATGATGATGATGAGGATGAGGATGAGGATGATGAGGAGGAGAAGGAGGAGGAATGAGGATGAGGAGGAGGAGGAGGAGGCGGTGAATGATGATGATTATTAGGATGAGAATGATGAGGATGAGTTTGATGATGTTGAGGAGGAGGATGAGAATGAGGAGGATGAGAATGAGTATGATGATAATAAAGATGATGATGAGGATAAGGATGACGAGGATGAGGATGATGATGAGGATGATGAAGAGTATGAAGATGAGGATGATGATGAAGAGGATAATAATGAGAAGGAGGAGGATGAGGGTGAGGATGATACTGAGGTTGATGATGATAATGATGAGGAATATGATGAAGATGAGGAAGTTGATGATTAGCATGATGATGATTAGGATGAGGATGAGGATGATGAAAATGATGATTAGGATGAGGAGGGTGATGATGATGAGGAGGAGGAGAATGATGAGAATGAATATGATGAGGAGGAGGAGGATGATGACGAGGAGGAAGAGGAGGAGGATGATGATGTAGATGATGAGGATGATGATGAGGAGGATGACGAGGAGAATGATTGGGAGGATAATGAAGATGAGGAGGAGGAGGATGACGAGGATGATAATGAGGAGGATGATAAGGAGGAGGAGGATGATTATGAAAATGATGATGAGAGGGAGGATGATGAGGAGGATGAAGAGAAGGAGGAGGATGATGGGGAGGATGAGGATGATTAGGATGATGAAGATGTGGATGATGATGATGATGATGAAGATTAGGAGGATGAGGATGAGGATGATTAGGAGGATAATGAATATGAGGATGATGAGGTGGATGATGAGGAGGAGGAAGATGAGGAGGAGGGGGATAAAGAAGAGGACGAGGAGGAGGAGAAGGAGGAAGATGATGATGAGGAGGATGAGGATGAGGATGATGATTATATGAGGATGAGGATAAGGAGGAGGATGAAGAGGATGAGGAAGATGAGGAAGAGGATTACGATAATGAGGATGATGATGAGGAGGAGGTTTTGGAGGAGTATGAGGTTGATGAGGATGAGGAGTATGAGAAAAAGGATGAGGATGATGAGGAGGAGGATGAGGAGGAGTATAATGATGAGGATGATGATGATTAGGAGGAGGAGAAGGTGGATGAGGAGGAGGAGGATGAGGAGGAGGATGAAGAGGATGATGATAATGAGGAATATGAGGAGGAGGAGGATGAGAATGACGAGGAGGAGGAGAATGATGAGGAGAAAAAGATAGGGATGATGATGAGGATAATGATGAGAATGATTAGGAAGATGATGAGGATGATGATGGGGATGATGATAAGTATGAGGTGAGGAGAGGATTATGAAGATGAGGATGATGAGGATTATAATGAGGATGATGATGAGGTATTAGGATGATGAGGAGGAGGAGGGGAGCATTATGAGGATGATGATTATGATGAGGATGATGATAAGGAGGAGTTGGATGAGGAGGATGAGAAGAAGGATGAGGAGGAGGAGAAGGATGACAAGGAGGATTAGGATGAGGATAATGAGGATGATGATGAGGATGATGAGGATGATGCTGAAAATGAGGATAAAGAGGATGAGGATAGTGAGAATGATGATGAGTATGAGGATGATGAGGATAATGATGAGGAGGAGGAGGATGAGAAGGAAGAAGATTATGAGGAGGAGGAGTAGTATGAGGAGGAGGATGATGATGGAGAGGAGGAGGAGAAGGATGAAGTTGATAATTATGAGGATGATAATGATGATAAGGATGATGAGGATAATTATGAGGATGAGGATAACAATGACGATGACGTTGATGAGGATGAGGTTGAGGATGATAATGATGATAAAGAGGATGATGAGGATGATGATGAGGATGATGAGGATGATGATGAGTTTGATGAGGATGATGATGAGTTTGATGAAAATGAGGATGAGGAGTATGATGAAGATGATGATGAGGATGAGGATGATGACAATGATGATGAGGATGTGGATGATGATGATGAGAATGTGGATGATGATGATGATGATGTTGATGATGATGAGGATGATGATGATGATGAGGATGACGATGGCGATAATAAAGATGATGATGAGGATGATGAGGAAGAGGAATATAATGATGATAATGATGATGTGGATGATGATGATGATGAAAATGATTATTATGAGGATGAGAATTAGTAGGATAATGATGATGATGATAGGGAGAAAGAGGATGATGAGGAGGAGGAAGATTAGGAGGAAAAGGAGGATGAAGAGGATGAGGATGATTATGAGGATGATGATGATGATGATGATAATGATTATGATTAAGAAGAGGAGGAGGAGGAGGTGGATGATGAGGATGAGGATGAGGACGAGTAGGATGAGGATGATAATGAGGAGGAGGATGATGATGAGGAGGAGGAAGATGAGGGGATTATGATTATGATGAGGATGATGATGTTGATGATGAAAATGATGATGAGGATGAAGATGATGATGATGATGAGGATTATGAGGATGATGAGGATTATGATGAAGATGAGGTTAATGATAAATATGAGGATGAGGATGATTATGAGGATGATGAGGAGGATGATGATAAGGATGATGAGGATGATGATGAGGATGATGAGTATGATGAGGATGAGGATGACAATGAGGATAGGATGACGAATATGTAGATGATGAGGATAAGGAGGAGGAGGATGATGATGAGGATGGTTAGGAGGAGCAGGAGGAGAAGGTGGATGAGGAGGAGGAGGATGAGGATAATGAGGATGATGAGGATGATGATGAGCATGATGATGAGGATGATGAGGAATATAATGAGGAGGAGGGGAGGATGATGATTATGAGGAGGAGGAGTTGTAAGAGGAGGAGAAGAAGAAAGATGACAAGGAGGATGATGAGGTTGAAGAGGAGGAGGAGGAGGATGACGATGACGAAGAGGATGAGGAGGATTATGATGATAATGATGATGAGGAAGTGGATGAGGAGGATGAGGATGATGATGATGAGGATGGTGAGGAGGAGGAGAATGAAAAGGAAGAGGAGGATGTGGAGGACGATGATGAGGAGTAAGATGAGGAGGAGGATGAGGAGGATGAGGAGGAGAATGAGAAGTAAGAAGATGATGCGGAGGAGGATGAGGAAGAAGATGATGAGGAGGAGTAGGATAATGATGAGGATGATGATGATAATGAGGATTATAATGAGGAGGAAGAGGATGAGGTTGATGATGAAAATGAAGATAACGATGACGAAGAGGATGATGATGACGATGACGTTGATGAGGATGAGGATGTTGATGATAATTATGATAATGAGGATGATGAGAATGATGATGAGGATGATGAGGAGGATGATGATGAGGAGGATTAGGAGGAGGAAGAGGAGGAGGATGAGGAGGATGAGGATGGGGAGGAGGATGAAGATGAGGATGAGGATGATGAAGATGATGATGAGGATGTGAAGGAAGATGAAGAGGACTATGAGGATGATGAGAATGATGAGGATGATGATAACGATGAGAATGACAATGACGATGATGAGGATAAGGATGTTGATGAGGAGGAGGAGAATTAGGAGGAGCATAATGAGGATGAGGATGTTGATGATGAGGATGATGATTAGTATGAGAAGGATGATAATGATGAGGAAGGATGAGGAGGAGGATGGTGAAGATATTGATGATGATGATGATGAGGGTGATGAGTATAATGAGGAGGAAGAAAAGGAGAAAGAAGAGGATAATGATAACTATGATGATGAGGATGAGGAGGATGATGAGGATGATGTTGATTATGATGAGGAGGATGATTAGGAGGAGGATGAAAAAGGATGAGGATGATGGTCACTATGAGGATGAGGCGGAGGATGAGGATGAGTAGGAGAAGGATGAGGAGGAGGATGATAATGATGATGAGGATGAAGATGATGAGGATGAGGATGATAAGGATGATGATAATGAGGATGAGGAAGAGGTGGAGGAGAAGGATGATGAGGTTGATGATGTTGATTATGATGATGATGATGAGGATGATGATGAGGACTATGAAGATGATGATGAGAAGGAGGAAGATGATTTGAAAGAGGATGATGACTAGAAGGATGAGGAGGAGGAGGAGGATGTTGATGAGAATGAGGGGGATGATAATGGAGATAATGATTATGAGGAGGAGGAGGAGGAGGATGAGAATAACGATGAGGATGATGAGTATGAGGATGATGATGATGATAATGAAAATAATGAGGATAATGAGGATGAGGATGATGAGGATGATGATGATGATAATGAGAAGGAGGAGGATGATGATGATGATGAGGATGATGAGGAGGAGGAGGATGAAGATGATGAATAAGGAAGAGGATGATGAGGAGGAGGATGTGGATGATGATCAGGATGATGAGGATGATAATTATCATGAAAATTATGATGATAATTATGATCATAATTATGAGGTTGATGATGATGAGAATGATGATCAGAATGATGATGAGGATGATGAGGATGACGATGACAATGATGAGGATGATTAGGATAAGGAGGAGGAGGATGAGGAGGAGGATGATGATGTGGATGATGATGATTAGGAGGAGGAGAAGGTGGATGAGGAGGAGGAAGATGAGGATGATGAGAATGATGATAAGCATGATGATGAGGATGATGAGGAGGAGGAGTAGGAGAGGAGGATGATTATGATGAGGATAAGGAGTAGGGGAGGAGTTGTATGAGGAGGAGGAAGTGGAGGAGGAGGATAATGAGGATGATGAGGTTGATGATGAGAAGGAGGAGGATGATTATGAGGAAGAGAATGAGGAGAAGGATGATGAGGAAGAAGAGGAGGAGGATTATGATGTTAATGATGATGAGTAAGTGGTCGAGGATGTTGAGGAAGAGGATAATGATTATGAGAATGATGAGGATGATGAGGATGAGGAGGTTGAGGATGATTATGTTGATGATGCTGAGGATGAGGATGAAGATGATGAGAATGAGGAGGAGGAGGTTGAGGATGAGGAGGATGATTATGATGAGCAAGAAGGATGAGGATGATGAGGATGATGAGGATGATAATGTTGATGCTGAGGATGATTATGAGGATGATGAGGATGCGGTTGATGATGACGATGAGTATGATGAGGATGATGATGATGATGAGGATGATGATGCGGATGATGAGGATGTTGATGAGGATGATGATGTGGATGATAATGAAGATGAGGATGTTGAGGATATGATGCTGAGGATGATGATGAGGATGATGATGAGGATGAGGGGGGGATGATGACTATGAGGTTGATGATGATAAGGATGATGGTGAGGATGATGATGAGGATGAAGAGGACTATGAGGAGGATGATGATGATGATGATGACGATGAAGAGGAGGATGATGATAATGAGGATGATAATGAGGATGATGTTGAGGAGAAGGTTGATGATGATGAGGATGATGATGAGGAGGAGGAATATGATGACGAGGATTAAGATTAGGATGATCATGATGAAGATGATGAGGAGGATTATGATGAAAATGATGATGATGATGAGGATGAGGATGATGAGAATGAGGATGATGATGTAGAGGATGATGTTGAGGATGAGGATGAATATGAGTATGGTAAAGATGATGATGAGGATGAGGGAGATGATAATGAGGAGAGGAAGGATGACGATGAGGAGAAGGAGGATGATAATGAGGAGGAGGAGCAGGATTATGAGGATGATGATGAGGAGGAGGATGAAGATTAGTAGGAGGTGGATGATGAGGACGATGTGGATGAGGATGAAGATGATGATGAGGATGGTAATTATGATGAGGTTGATGATTATGAGGTTGATGATTATGAGGATGATGATTAGAATGAGGATTAGAATGATGATGAGGATGATGAGGATAAGGAGTAGGAGGATGAGGAGGAGGATGATGATGAGGATGATGATTAGGAGGAGGAGAAAGTGGATGAGGAGGAGGATGATGATGAGGATGATGATTAGGAGGAGGAGAAAGTGGATGAGGAGGATGAGGATGAATAGAAGGAGGATGAGGATGATGATGAACATGATGATGAGGATGATGAGGATTATTATGATGAATATGATGAGTAAGAAGAGTTGTATGAGGAGGAGGAGAAGGATGACAAGGAGGATGATGAGGAGGAGGATGAGGATGAGGATAATGATGATGAGGAGGATGAGAATGATGATGAGGATGAGGTTGAGGAGGATGATGGGGATCAGAATGAGGAATATGATTGATGATGATTAGGATGAGGATGATGAAGATGATGATGAGGAGGGGAGGATGATGATGATGAGTATTTTGAGGTTGATAATGATAAGGCTGATGATGAAAGAGGAAGAGCATAATGAGGATGATGATGAAGATGACGAGGAGGAGGACGACGAGGAGGATGAGGTTGATGATGATAAGGAGGAGGAGGAGGATGATTATGATGAGCAAGGAGGATAAGGATGATGAAGATAATAAGGAAGAGGATGATGAGAAGAAGGATGTGGAGGATGATGATGATGAGGATGAGGAGGATGAGGAAGAGGAGGAGGAGGATGTTGATGATGAAGAGGAGGATGTGGAGAATGAAGATGAGGACGAGGAAGAGGATGATGAGGAGGATGAGGATGATGAGGAGAATGAGGATGAGGAGAATGAGGAGGATGAGAAGGATTAGGATAAGGAGGGGGATGATGAGGAGAAAGATGATGATGATGAGGATGTTGATGAGGATGATGAGGATGAGGATGATGAGGATGATAAGAATGAGAATGATTATAAAGATGATGTGGAGGAGGATTTTGAGGAGGAGGTTTTGGAGGTAGAGGATGAGATGGAGGAGGAGGATGATGATGAGGTGGAGGATAACGAGGATGATTATGATGATGAAGATTATGTTGATGAGGAAGATGATGATGAGGATGAGGAGACGATGATGAGGATGATGAGGATGATGTTAATGATGATGATGAAGATAAGGATGATGTTAATGATGATGATGAAGATAATGAGGATGATGATGAGGAGGGGAGGATGATGATTATGATGAGGATGATGAGGAGGAGGAGTTGTATGAGGAGGAGGAGAAGGATGACAAGGAGGATGAAGAAGAGGATATGAGGATGATGATGAGGAGGAGGATGATGAGAATGATGAGGAGGAGGAGGATGTGAAGGAAGAAGAGAGTAGGAGGAGGACGAGGAGGATGATGATGATGATTATGACGATGATAATGAGGAGAACGATGATGAGGATAATAATGAGGATGAGGATAACGATGACGATGACGTTGATAAGGATGAGGAGTTGATGATGATGATAATGTTGATAATAAGTATGATGAGGATGATGAGGATGAGGATAATGAAGATTATGAGGAGGAGGATGATGATGAGGAGGATTATGATGATGAGGAGGAGGAGGAGGATTATCATGAAGATGTTGATGATGATGAGGATGATGATGATGAGGATAATGTTGATGATGAGGATGAGGAGAATAACAATGAGGATGAGGAGAAAGAGTAGGAGGAGGATGAGAAGAAGGATGTTGATGATGATGAAGAGGATGAGGATGAAGATGATGTGGATAATGAGGATGAGGATGATTATTATCAGGATGATGATGAGTATGATGATGAAGATGAGGAGGATGAGGATGAGGATGATGATGAGGATAATGAGGATGACGAGGATGAGGATAATAAGATGATGATGGTGAAAAGGATTATGAGGATTATGATGATGAGTATAAAGATGATGATGATGATGAGGATGATGATGAGGATGATGAGGATGATAAGGATGATGATGATTATGATGAGGAGGATGATGAGCATGAGAAGAAGGATAATGAAAATGAGAATGATGAGGAGGATGAGGATGATGAGGTGGAGTATGAATATGAGGATCATGAGGATGAGGATGATAATGAGCATGAGGAGGAGGAGGATAATGAGGATGATTATGTTTATGGTTAGAATGATGATGATGATAAGGATGAGGATGAGGATAAGGATGAAGAGGAAGAGGAGGATGATGATGATGAGTATTATAAAGATGATGAGGAGGATGAATATGATGATGATGAGGATGAGGATGAGGATGAGGATATGAGGATGATGAGGATGATGAGTATGATAATGATGATGATAAGGATGATGAGCATGATGATGAGGATGAGAATGATGAGGATGAGGATGATGAGGAGGATGATTAGGAAGATGAGGATGAGTATGATGAAGATGAAGATGATAATGAGGATGAGGAAGAGAAGGAGAGGAGGATGATGATGTTGATGAGGATGAGGATGATGAGGAGGAGGATTATGATGAAGATGAGGATGATGATGGGGAGCAAGAGGATGAGGAGGAGGATTAGGAGGAGGAGGATGAAGAGGATGAGGTTGATTATGAGGATGATGATGAGGATGATGATGATGAGGATGATTAGGAGGAGGAGTTTGATGAGGAGGAGGATGAAGACGAAGTGGATGAGGATGATGGGTAGGAGGAGGAAGAGGTGGATCATGAGGAGAAGGAGGACGAGAATGATGATGATGAGGATGAGGATGATGATGAGGATGATGAAGATGAGGTTGATGAGGATGATGATGAGGAGAATGGTGAGGAGGAGGAGGAGAATTATGAGGAGAAGGATGATTAGGATGATGATGATAATTAGGATGATGATGATCATGAGGATGATGATGAGGAGGTGAATGATGAGGAGGAGGAGGAAGAGGATTAGGATGATGATTACGAGGAGGATGAAGTGGTTGAAGACTAAGAGGAGGATGAAGATGAGGATTATTATGATAGTGAGGATGATAAAGATGATGATGAGGATGATAATGAAGATGAGGAGGATGAGGATTATGATGAGGAGGAGGGTTATGACGATGAATATGATGATGAGAATAATGATGAGGATAATGATAAAGATGATTATTAGGATGATGAGGATGATGATGAGGAGGAGGAGGATGAGGATTAGGATGATGATGAGGACTATAATGGTGAGGAGGAGGAGGAAGATGAGAAGGAGGAAGATTATTTGGGGGAGGAGGATGACTAGAAGAAAAAAAAAGAGGTTGATGATGAGGATGTTGATGATAAGGAGGAGGATGGGGATAATGATGATGAGGAGGAAGATGAGAATGAGGATAACGATGAAGATGATGAGTCTGAGGATTATGATGATGATGATAATGATGAGGATGATAATGAGGAGAGGGAGGATGATGATGAGGAGAAGGTGGATAATAATGAGGAGAATGAGGATGATGAAGATGAGGAGGAGGAGGACGATGTGGATGAGGATGATGATGAGGAAGATGAGGAGGATGAGGATGATTATGTTGATGAAGATGATGCTGAGGATGAGGATGAAGATGATGATCAGGAGGAGGATGTGGATGAGGATGAAGAGTATGATGACGATGAAGATGATGAGTATGATTAGAGTGAGAATGAGGAGGAGGATGAGGATCAGAATGAGGATGATGTGTATGAGGATGAGGATGATGAGGATGAAGATGAGGCGGAGGGGGATGTTGATGATGATGAGGTTGACGATGATGAGGATGAATAGGACTATGAAGATGATGAGGAGGATGAGGATGATGATGACAATGAGGATAACGATGACGATGATGAGGATGAGCATGATGATGAAATTGAGGGTGATGAGGAGAATGAGGAGAAGCATAATGAGGATGATGATGTTGATGATGAGGATGATGATGTTGATGATGAGGATGATGATGAGGAGGAGGACGAGAAGGATGATGTTGATGAGGATGAGGAGGAGGATGATGAGGATGATTATGATGATGAGGAAGAAGATGGTGAGGATGCTGATGATGATTAAGATGAGGATGATAATGATAAGGATGATGATGATGATGAGGTTTATGAGGATTATGAGGAGGAAGAGAAGGAGAATGAGGAGGAGGATTATAACTATGATAATGAGGATTATGAGGAGGAGGATGATGTTGATTATGATGATAGAGGAGGAGGATGATGATTAGGAGGAGGATGAAGATGATGAAAATGAAGAAGAGGATGAAGATGATGATGAGATTAATGAGGATGATTTTGAGGATGATGATGATAAGGATGATGATGATGATTATGAGTATCATGATGAGGAGGAGGATTATGAGGATTATGATGATGATGATGAGGATAATGATGATGATAATGATGATGAGGATGATGAGGATGATGAGGATGATGTTGAAGATGATGAGGATGATGATGAAGAGGATGAAGATGAGAATGATGATAATGATGAGGATGAAAATTATGATTATGATGATGAGGATGATGATGATGTTGGGGATGATTATAATGATGAGGAGGAGGAGGAGGATGATGAGGATGATTATAATGATGATGAGGAGGAGGAGGAGGATGATAATGATGAGGAGGGGTATGATAATGATGATGAGGATGAGGTGGAGGATAGTGTTGGTTAAGATGATGATGATGAGGAGGAAGAGGATTAGGGGGAGGATGATGAGGAGGAGGATAATGAGGATGATGATGTTGATTATGAGAATGATGAGGAGGAGGAGGTAGGGGATGAGGTTGATGATGAGGAGGAGGAGGATTATGATAAGGATGATGAGGATGATGATGAGGATAATAGGATGTGAATGATGAGGATGATGATGATGAAGAGGTATATGAGGATTATGAGGATTAAGAGTGAAACTTTCTGGTTTTTTACTGTGTCCTTACGTTGTGCGCCAATTGTGATGTTCTGATATTTTACTGCCTCTCGTTGGGCGCCAATTGAAAGGTTCTGGAATTACTCGGCCCCACGTTGGGCGCCAATTGAAACGTTCTCGTTTTTTACTGGGTCCCTACGTTGTGCGCCAATTGTGATGTTCTGATATTTTACTGCACCGCGATGGGCGCCAATTGAAGTGTTCTAGTTCGGCGCGTTGAGCGTCGATTAAAGTACACCGTTTAATTAGCTGGTAATTGCCCCGTGGTCGAGCACTAATTAAATCTGTCCGGTTTTTTGATGTTGTGAGTTAATTGGTATTTATAGCCCCTTGATCGAGCGCCAATTAATTAGTTATAATTAATACAGACTTATTTTGTTGACATGTTTTTTATTTCTGAATCTTTGTTTATTTAATGAGAAAATAGATCATGTCGTTGAAATATATACGCGGCCTATTGTATGAGCGCGGACAGGTGTTGCTGGACGCCAAGTGCCCAAGTGAGTTGTGTCAGTATTGGACACCAACTGCCCTTACATTGCACCATTCTTCGTATAATCCATTGCTCATGGAAGCTTCGAGAAGGTTTAGTTTGGAAAAACAAAATACAAGACAAAAACATCTTTGTTTTACTGGGAAGTTCTAGAGCCGGAAACTGACTCAAGTTACATTTCTAAAATCTCTCTTCGAACCTTCGAGAAGAGGAAGTTATTATTTGAAATATATATATTGTCAACTTGACTTGACTAATGTCACGTGCGTGACGTCACTGATCAGCGGCTTTTGCCTTCTTAGAAGAAGAAGTGCTTTAAGCGACATTTAATATACTATATAATTTAAATGAAATAAGATACGTTTAAAAAATTAGGACGATATTATTGTCAATGTTTTCACATACTTTTTAGGGGCAAATCAATTACATTACAAGAGTTTGATGAGGATGATGATGAGGAGGAGAAGAAGGAGGAGGAGGATTAGGAGGAGTATGAGGATAAAAGGATCATGAGGAGGAGAATGAGGATGAAGATGATGAGGAAGATGAGGATGATGAGAATGAGAAAGAGGATGATGATGATAATGAAGATGAGGATCGTGATGATTAGGAGGAGGAAGTTGAGGAGGATGCGGAGGATGAGTTAGATGAGGAGGATGAGGAGGATGACTAGGACAAGGAGGATGAGGATGATGATAATGAGGATGATGAGGAGGAGGATTAGGATGATGATGAGAATGATGATGATCTGGATAATGATGATGAGGATGAGGATGATGAGGATGATGTGGATGAGGAGGATGAGGATGATGATGAGGAGAAGGAGGATGAGTATGATGATGATGATGAGAATGATAAGGAGGAGGATGTGGATGATGATCAGGATGATGAGGATGAGGATGAGGATGATGATAAGAATGATGATGATGAGTAGGGGGAGTATGATGATTATGAAGATTATGAAGATTATGAGGAGGATGATGATTATGAGGAGGAGGATGATAATGAGGAGGAGGAAGATGATGAGGAGGATGATGATGATGAGGATTAAGAGGGTGTGAGGAGGAGAAGGAAGCAGAGGATGATGAGAAGGAGGATGAGGAGGAGACGGAAGGATGAGGAGAAGTATGAGGAGGAGAAAGAGGAGGATGAGGAAAATGATGAGGAGGAGGAGGATGAAGAGGAGAAGGAGGAGAATAAGAAGGAGGAGGAGGATGAGAAGGAGGATGAGGTGGATTATGAGAAGGAGGACGAGAATGATGATAATGATTAGGAGGAGGTGGATGATAATGAGGAGGAAGAGGATGAGGAAGATGAGGAGGAAGATGAGGATGATATGGATGAGGAGGAGAAGGAGGAGGATGAAGATGAGGAAAAGGCTGATGAGGAGAAGGAGGAGAAGGATGAGGAGGAAAATGAGGATGATAAAGATGTTGATTATGAGGATGATGATGAGGAGGAGGCGGAGGATGAGGTTGATAATGATGAGGATGATGATGTTGATGAGAATGATGAGAAGGAGGAGTAGGATTATGATGAGGATGATGATGATAAGAATGGGGATTATGAGGAGGAGGATTATGATGAAGATGAGAATGATGAAGAGGATAATGATGATTATGAGGATAATGTTTATGATGAGGATGACAATGATGATGAGGAGGAGGAAGAGTAGGAGAAGGAAGAGAAGGAGGATGTTGATGATGATATTGATGATGAGGATGATGATGAGGATGAGGATGAGGATGATTAGGCTGATGAGGATGAGTATGATAATGATTAGGAGGAGGAGGAGGATGATAAGGATGATGATGAGTATGATGAAGAGGAGGAGGATGAAAATGATGATGAGAATAAGGATGATGAAGATGAGGATGATAAGGATCCTCATCCTCATCATCATACTCTTCCTCCTCATCAAAATCATTATCCTCCTCATCATCATCCTCATCATCATCCTTCTCCTCATCCTCATCCTCCTAATCATCCTCCTCCTCCTTATCATTTTCCTCCTCCTCCTCATCCTCCTCATCATCATCCTTTTCATAATCCTCATCATCCTCCTCTTAATCATCCTCATCCTCCTATCCCACATCCTCATCATCCCCATCCTCTTTCTCATCAACTTCATCATCTTACTCATCCTCGTCATCATCGTCATCCTCGTCATCCTCCTCCTCCACATCATCCTCCTCCTCCTAATCCTCATCATCCTAATCATCATTCTCATCATCTTCATTACCATCATCCTCATCTTATTCATCATCATGCTCATCATCATAATCATCCTTATCATCATCATCAGCAACCTCAGTATCATCCTCATCATCAACCTCCTCCTCATCATCCTCATCATCATACTCTTCATCATGCTCATCATCATCCTCATCCTCATCATCATCCTTATCCTCATCATCATCATCCTCATCATTATCTTGATTCTCATCATACTCATCTTCATTCTCCTCATTCTCATCTTAATCCTCCTCCTACTCCTCATCATCATCATCATCCTTCTCATCATCATCCTTCTCATCATCATCCTCTTCATCATCATCCTCATCCTTATCATCATTCACCTCCTCCTCCTCATTATCATCCTCATCATCATCCTCCTCTTCATCATCATCATCCCCATCCTCATCATGCTCATCCTCCTCTTCATCCTCCTCATCGTCATCCTCATCATCATCATCCTCCCCATCCTCATCCTATTCATCCTCATCCTATTCATCATCATGATCATCATGATCATCCTCATCCTCATCATCCTCATCATCAACATCTGTATCTTCATTATCCTCCTCCTCATCCTCATCCTCATCATATTCCTTATCATCATCAACATCAGTATCATCCTCATCCTTCTCCTTCTCATCATCATCCTCATCATCATACTCTTCATCATCCTCATCATCCTCATCATCATCTTTATCCTCATCCTATTCATCCTCATCCTATTCATCATCATGATCATCATGATCATCCTCATCCTCATCATCCTCATCGTCAACATCTGTATCTTCATTATCCTCCTCTTCTTCCTCATCCTCCTCATCATATTAATACTCCTCCTCATCCTAATCTTCATCATCCTAATCATCATTCTCATCATCCTCATCCTAATCCTATTCATCATCATGCTCATCATAATCATCCTCATCCTCATCATATTCCTCATCATCATCAACACCATTATCATCCTCATCCTTCTCCTTCTCATCATCATCCTCATCATCATACTCTTCATCATCCTCATCATCCTCATCATCATCATCATCTTTATCCTCATCCTCATCATCCTTATTCTCATCTTCATCATCATCTTTATTATCATACTCATCCTCATCCTTCTCATCCTCATCCTCATCTTCCTCCTCCTTATCATCATCCTCATACTCATCATCATCATCCTCCTCATCATCATTATCATTCACCTCCTCCTCATAATCATCATCATCCTCATTCTCATCATCATCATCCTCATAATCATCATCATCTTTCACCTCCTCCACATCATCCTCATCATCATCCTCATCCTGCTCCTCCTCCTCATACTCCTCCTCCACAATATCCTCCTCCTTCTCATCCTCCTCCTCCTCATTATCATCCTCATCCAAATACTCTTTATCATCATCATCCTCATCATCCTCATCCTTTCCTCCTCATTCTCCTCCTAATTCTCCTCCTCATCATCCTCCTCCTCCCCATCATCATCATCCCCATCATCATCATCCCCATTATCATCATAATCCTCCTCATCCTCATCATCATCATCCTCATCCTATTCATCATCAAGATCATCATCCTCATCCTCATCATCATCCTCATCATCCTCATCATCAACATCTCTATCTTCATTATCCTCCTTCTCATCATCCTCATCCTCATCCTCATCATATTCATCCTCCTCCTCCTAATCCTCCTCATCCTAATCATCATTCTCATCATCCTCATCCTCATCCTTATCCTATTCATCATCATGCTTATCATAATCATCCACATCCTCATCATATTCCTTATCCTCATCATATTCCTCATCATCATCAACGTCAGTATCGTCCTCATATTCCTCCTCTTTCTCATCATCATCCTCCTCCTCATCATCCTCATCATCATACTCTTCATCATCCTCATTATCATCCTCATCCTCATCATCTTTATCCTCATCCTCATCATCCTTATCCTCATCCTCATCATCTTCATCATCATCTTTATTATCATCATACTCATCCTCATCCTTCTCATTCTCATCCTCATCCTCAACTTCCTCCTCCTCATCATCCTCATACTCATCCTCATCCTCATTCACATCATCATCATCCTCATTCTCATCATTCTCCTCCTCATCATTATTATACTCCTCCTCCTCATCCTCATCCTCCTCATCCTCCTCCTCATCATCATCCTGATGATCATCATCATCTTCATCCTCCTCCTCATCATTATCCTCATCCTCATCATCCACCTTCTCATGCTCATCATCCTCCTCATCATCATCGTCATCATCCTCATCATCATCCTCATCCTCTTTATCATCATCTTAATGCTCATTATCTTTATCATAATCTTAATCATCCTCATCATCATCATCCTAATCCTCCTCCTCCTCAGCATTTTCCTGCTCATCCTCCTCCTCGTCATCATCATCCTCATTTTTATCATCCTCCTCCTCCTCATCATCCTCATCATCCTAATCATCCTCATAATCCTACTCATCGTCCTCATCACCCTCATCATCATCATCTTCATCATCCTCATCATCATAATCCTCATAATACTCTTCATCATCATCCTCATCCTCCTCATCCTCATCCACGTCATCTTCATTATCCTCATCATGGTGAGAAGGAAGAGGATAAGGAGGATTATGATGATAATGATGATGATGTGGAGAATGAGGATGATGAGGATGATGATGATAATAAGGATTAGGATGAGTATAGTGAGGATGAGGATGAGGAGGATGAGAAGGAGGATGAAAGGATGAGGAGGAGGATGATGATGATGGAGAGGATGATAATGAGGAGGAAGATGATGAGGATAATGTTGAGGATGAAGATATTGAATACGATTAGGATGATGATGATGATGACGTTGATGAGGATGAGTATGATGATGATAATGATGATAATGTGGATGATGAGGATGAGGATGAGGATGATGATGATGAGGTGGATGAGGATGAGGATGAGGAGGAGAAGGATGAGAATGATGATGAGGAGGAGGATGATGATGATGATGAGGATGAGGAGAAGGAGGATGACAATGAGGAATCATGATTATGAGGAGGAAGAGGATGAAGATGATGATGATGAGTATGATGAAGATGGGGATGATGATGATGAGGATGATGAGGATGAGGATTATGATGAGGATGATAATGAGGAGGAGGATGATGAGGAGGAGGAGGAGGAGGAGGCGGTGAATGATGATGATGATAAGGATGAGGTTGATGATGAGGATGAGGTTGATGATGAGGAAGAGCAGGATGAGAATGAGGAGGATGAGGATGATGATAATAAATATGATGATAATGATGAAGATGAGGATAAGGATGATGATGATGAGGATGATGAAGAGGAGGATGATGATGAGAAGGAGGAGAATTTGGATGAGGATGTTACTGAGGTTGATGATGATGATGATGATGATGAGGCATATGATGAGGATGAAGATGATGATGATGAGCATGATGATGAATAGGATGATGATAAGGATGATGAGGATTAGGATGAGGAGGAAGAGGAGGATGACGAGGATGACGAGAATGAGTATTATAATGATGATGAGGAGATGGAGGATGATGATGAGGAGCAGGATTAGGAGGTGGAGGAGGATGAGGATGATGAGGATAATCATGTGGATTAGGAGAATGAGGAGGAGGATGATAATGATGAGTATGATTATGAGGATGATGAGGATGATGATGATAATGAGGATGATGATGATGAGTATGCTTATGAGGATGATGATGATGAGGATAATGAGGATGATGAGGATGATGATGATAATGAGGATGAGGATGATGAGTATAGTGAGGATGATAATGAGGAGGATGAGGATGATGAGGAAGAGGATGTGAAGGAAAAAGATGAGGAGGATGGGAGGATGAAGAGGAGGATGATGAGGAGGATGATAATGAGGAGGAGGATGATGAGGTTAATAATGAGGATGAAGATAACGATGACGATGAGGTTGATGATGACGATGACATTGATGAGGATGAGGATGATGATGATGATAATGAGGATGATGAGGATGATGATGAGGATGATGAGGAGGAGAAGTTGAATGATGATGATGATTAGGATGAGAATGATGATAAGGAGGAGGAGGAAGATAATGAGGATAAAGAAGATGATGATGTTGATGATGAGGATGAGGAGGAGGATGAGAATGAGGAATCATGATTATGAGGAGGAAGAGGATGATGATGATGAGTATGATGATGAGGATTATGAAGATGATGATGAGGATGAGGATGATGATGAGGAGGAGGATGATGATGAGAATGAGGATGAGGATGATGAGGATGATAAGGAGGAGGAGGCGGTGAATGATGATGATGATGAGGATGAGGATGATGATGATGAGGTTGATGATGAGGAGAAGGAGGATGAGAATGAGGATAATGAGGATGACGATGATGATGAGGAGGAGGAGGATTATGATGAAGATGATGAAGATTTGGATGATAATGATGAGGATGATGATGAGGAGGAGGATGAAGAGGAGGATGATGATGATTAGGATGATGAGGAGGAGGAGAAGGAGGAGGAAGAGGAGAATGATGATGATGAAGAAGATGATTATTATTATTATTAGCACCGCGTCTTACTACCCGTTCGGGTTATACGCATTTACGCTAATGTGTAATGGTCGGGTGATTGTGAGATGAAATAAAGGACCTACAGTTTAACGTGGAATCCGAACCACGGTGGCGACCTGGCATTCCCCACATTCACAAGATGTCTTGTCAGAGGTGAAGAAAGGATTTGGCAATCAGATAAATCTTTGCCGGGACCGAGGATTGAACCCCGGACGCCAGCATAGAAGTCTGACACCTTACCCATAGACCACCAGGTCACCAAGAAGATGATGATGATGATGATTATGAGGATGATGACGATGAAGAAGATGAAGAGGATGAAGATGATGATGAGGATGATGATGAGAAGGAGGTGGAGGAATATGAGGTAGAGGAGGATGAGAAGGAGGATGATGATGTGGAGGAGGAGGAGCATGATGAGCAGGAGGATGATGATTATGATAATGAGGATGATGATGAGGATGATGATGAAGATTAGGTGGATGAGAAGGAGGATGATTAGGAGGATGATGAAGATGAGGATGATGAGGTGGATGATGAGGAGGAGGAGGAGCATGATGATGATGAGGAGGAGGAAGATGATAAGGAGAAGGATGAGAAGAAGGATGAAGATGTTGATGAGGAGGATGGGGAGGATGATGAGGATGGGGAGGATGATGAGGATGAGGATAAGGATGACGAGAATGAGGAAGATGAGGAGGATTATGATGAGGAGGAGAATGATGAGGACGATAGTGATGAGGAGGAGGATGCGGGGGATGAAACTTAGGAGGAGGAGGATAAGGAGGATAAGGAAGAGGATGAAGTTGATTAGGATGATGAGGTGGAGAATGAGGAGGAGGAGGATAAGAAGGATGATGAGGAGGAGGATGATGATGAGGATTATTATGATTAGGAGGAGGAGGAAAAGGTTGATGAGGAGGATGAGGATGAGGAGGATGAGGATGAGGAAAATGAGGATGAAGATGATGAGAATTTTGAGGAAGAGGATGATGAGGAGGAGGAGGATCAGGAGGATGATGATGAGAATGATGAGGAAGATGATGAGGATTATGATGAGAAGGATGAAGATGAGGAGAGGATGATGAGGATGATGTTGAGGATGATGATGAAGATGATGAGGATGATGATGAGTAGGGGGAGGATGATGATTATGATGAGGATGATGTGAAGGGGGTATGAGGAGGAGGAGTTGTATGAAGAGGAGGAGGAGAAGGATGACAAGGAGGATGAAGAGGAGAATGATGAGGATGATGATGATGAGAAGAAAGATGATGAAGATGAGGATGATGAGGTGGATGATGATGATGAGGAGGAGCATGATGAGGAGAAGGAGGATGAGAAGAATGATGAAGAGGATGTTGATGAGGAGGATGGGGAGGATGATGAGGATGGGGAGGATGATGAGGATGGGGAGGATGATGAGGATGAAGATAAGGATGACGAGGATGAGGAAGATGAGGAGGATTATGATGAGGAGGAGGATGATGAGGACGATAGTGATGATGAGGAGGAGGATGCAGGGATGAAACTTAGGAGGAGGATGATGAGGAGGAGGATAAGGAGGATAAGGAAGAAGATGAAGTTGATTAGGATGATGAGGTGAAGAATGAGAAGGAGGAGGAGGATAAGAAGGATGATGAGGGGAGGAAGATGATGATGAGTATTATTATGATTAGGAAGAAGAAGAAAAGGGTTGATGAGGAGGAGGAGGAGGATGATGAGGAGGATGATTATGAGGAGGATGAGGAAGATGAGGAGGATAATGAGGAAAAGGATGAGTATGATGAAGAGGAGGAGGATAATGATGAGGATGATGATGATAATGAGGAAAATGATTATGAGGATGATGAAGAGGAGGAAGACGATGATGAAGAACAGGATGAGGATGAGGAGGATGAGGAGGAAGATTATGATGCGGATAAGGAGTAGGTAGATGATGAGGATGATGGCGAATGAGGAGAATGAGGAGGAAGAGGACGAGGAGGATGAGGAGGATGAGGAGGATGAAAATGAGGATGATGATGAGGAGGATTAGGAGGAGTAGAAGGAGGAGAAAAATGAGAATGAGGAGGAGGATGGGAATGATGAGGATGAGTAGAAGGAGGAAGATAATGAGGATGATGAGGAAGAGGATGATGATGAGGATGATGATGAGGAGGATAATGATGAGGAGGAGGAGGAGAAGGAGGAGGATGATGTTGAGGAGGAGGTTTAGGAGGAAGAGGATGAGATGGAGGAGGAGATGGAGGAGGAGAATGATGATGAGGTGGAGGATAATGAGGATGATTATGATGCTGATAAGGATTAGGATGATGAGGATAGTGAGGATGATGATGAAGATGATGATGATGAAGAGGATTATGAGGATTATAATGATGATGAGGATGATGATGAGGATGATGATGAGGATTATGAGGATGATGATGAGGAGGAGGATGATGATGAGTATGATGAGTATGATGATGATGTGAATGATGAGGATGATGATGAGGAGGAGGATGTGAGGGAGAATGATGAGGATAATGATGAGAATGAAGATGAGGATGATGATGAGGATGATAAGGTTGATGATGAGGATGATGAGACTGATGATGAGAATGATGAGGATGAGGATGAAGAGGATTATGAAGATTATAATGATGATGAGGATAATGATGATAATGAGGATGATGAGGATGATGAGGATGAGGATGATGATGAGGATGATGATGATGAAGAGGAGGAGGAGGATAAAAATGATGAGGGTAATTAGGATGATGATAAGTAAAATGAGCATGATGATGATGAGGTTGATGATGAGGATGAGGATAATGATGATATTTAGGACGATGAAGATAATGAGGAGGAGCATAATGAAGATGATGATGTTGATGATGAGGATGATGATGAGGATGATGAGGAGAAGGAGGACGAGGAGGATGAGGAGGATGAGGTTGATGATGAGGAGGATGATTATGATGAGGAAGGATGATGAGGAGGAGGATGATGGTGAGTATGATGATGACGAGAATGATGAGGATGATGATGAGGATGAGGATGATGATGAGGATGATGAGGATGATGAGGATGATGAGGATGAGGAGGAGGAGGAGAATGATGATGATTAGGTTGATTATAATGAGGAGGATGATTAAGATGAAGATGATGAGGATGAGGATGATGAGGAGGAGAATGAGGAGGATCATAATGAGGATGAAGATGTTGATGATTAGGATGTTGATGAGGATGAGGAGGATGATGATGATGAGGAAGGAGGATGATGAGGAGGAGGATGGTGAGGGTGATGATGATGATAATGATGATGATGAGGGTGATGGAGAGGAGGAAGAAAAGGAGAAGGAGGAGGAGGATGATAACTATGATGATGAGGATGAAGAGGATGATGAGGATGATGAGGATGATGTTTATTATGATGAGGAGGAGGATGATGATAATAGTAGGAGGATGAATACGATGATAATGTTGATGAGTATGAGGATGAGGCGAAGGATGAGGATGTGTAGGAGAAGGATGAAAAGGATGATGATGATGTTTTGGATGAGGATGAGGATGATGAAGATGATGATGATTATGAGGATGATTATGAGGATGATGATGTGGAGGTGGATGATGAGGAGGAGGAGGAAGAGTATTAGGATGATGATTAGGAGGAAGAGGTGGTTGAAAATGAGGAGGATGAGGAGGATGAGGATTATGATGATGATGATGAGGATGATGAAGATGATGATGAGGATGAGGATGATGAAGATGATGATGAGGATGAGGATGATGAGGAGGAGGAGGATTAGGATGAAGATGATGATGAGGATTATAATGAGGAAGAGGAGGATGAAAATGAGGAGGAGAGTGATGACGATGATAAGGATGATGATGAGGATGATGATGAGGATGATGAGGATGATTATGAGGATGATAAGGATGATGAGGATGATAATGATAATGGGGATGAGGATGAGGAGAAGGATGATGAGGATGATGAGGATGATGATGATGATGAGGATGAGGATGTGGAGGAGGATGAGAAGAAGGAAGATGATGTGGAGGAGGATGATAACCAGTAGGATGAGGATGATGATGATGAGAATGTTGATGAGGATGAGGAGGAGAATGATATGGATAATGATGATTATGAGGAAGAGGTGGATGTTGAGGATGAGAATGAGGTTAACGATGAGGATGATGAGACTGAGGATGATGATAATGATGATAATGAAGATAATGAGGATGATGATGAGGATGATGAGGATGATGAGGATGATGAGGATGATAATGGGGAGAAGGAGTATGATGATGAGCAGGAAGAGGATGCTAATGAGGAGAAGAAGGAGGATGAGGATGATGAGTATGATGAGGATGATGAAGAGGATGATGAAGATGAAGAGGAGGGGGATGATGAGGATGATGAGAACGATGTGGATGAGGATGATTATGATTATGAGGATGATAATTATGATGAGGTTGATGATTATGAGGTTGATGATGATGAGGATGATGATGAGAATGCTGATCAGAATAATGATGAGGATGATGAATATGGTGAAGATGAGGATGACAATGAGGATGACGATGAGGATGATGAGGATAAGGTGGAGGATGATGATGATGAGGATATGAATGAAGATGAGGAGAAGGAGGATGATGAGGAGGAGGTTGATGACGATGAGGATGATGATGATGAGGATGATTATTATTATGAGGGTGATGATGAAGATGATGATGAGGAGGAGGATGAGGATGATGATGATAAGGAGGATTAGGATGAGGAGGATGAGGAGGAGGAGGAGTATGAGAAAGAGGAAGAGGATGTAGAGGAGGAGGAGGAGTAGGAGGAAGATGAGAAGGAGGATGGGGATGATGAAGAGGATAATGAGGAGGAGGTGAATGATGATGATGAGAATAAGGATGAGGATGAGGATGAGGAGGAGGAAATGAGGAGGATGAGGATGAGTATGATAATAAAGATGAGGAGGAGGATAAGGAGGATGATGTTGAGGAGGAGGAGTAGGATGAGAAGTATGAGAAGGAGGAGGATGATGAGAATGATGAGGAAGATGATGAGGATGATGATGAGGATAATGAGGATGATAACGAGGTGGACAAAGAGGATTATGATTATGATGATTATGATGAGGATGGTGAGGAAGAAGAGTTGGATGAGGAGGAGGAGAAGGACGACAAGGAGGATGAGGAGGAGAATGATCAGGAAGAGAATGAGGATGAGGTTGATGATGATATTGATGAGGATTATGATGATAATGATGATGATGAGGATGATGATGATGATAATGATGAGGATGATGAGGATGACGATGAGGAGGAGGATGAGGAGGATGAGGAGTAAGATGATGAGGAGGAGGAGGATGAAAATGAGGATGATTTTGTTGATAATGAGGATGATGATGATGAGGATGATAATGAGGAGGAGGAGGTGAATGATTATAAGGAGGAGGATGATGAGGAGGAGGAGGATTAAAATTAGAATGAGGAGTATAATGAGAATAAAGATAATGATGAGGATGATGATGATGATGAGGATGATGATGAGCATGATGAAGAGTATGATGATGAGGAAGATGAGGAGGTTGATGATGAGGATGATACTGAAGTAGCTGATGATGATGATGAGGATGATGATGAGGATGATGATGAGCATGATGATGTATAGAATGAGGATGATGGTGATGAAGATGATGAGAATGATGATTAGGATGATGAGGATTAGGAGGAGGAGGAGGATGTGGAGGAGAAAGATGACGAGGATGAAGATGATGATGAGTATGAGTATAATGATGAAGTTGATGAGGAGGAGGAGGATGATGAGGATGTGGATGATGATAATGAGGATTAGGAGGTTGAGGATGAGGATGATTAAGAGGAGGATGAAGATGAGGATTATGAAGAGGATGAGAAGGAGGATGATGATGATAAGGAGGATAATGATTTTGATGAGGAGGAAGAGTATGATGATGAGGATGAGGATCCTTATCATCCTCATCTTCATCATCCTCATTCTCATCATCCTCATTCTCATTATCCTTTTCATCATCATCCTCCTCATCATCCTCATCATCATACTCATCATCATCCTAATCATCATCATCCACCTCATCCTCAGAATCCTCCTCCTCCTCCTCTCAATCATTATCATACTCATCCTCATCAGTTTAATCATTCTCATCCTCATCCTCATCATCACTATCATCATCAATATCCTCCTTCTCTTCCTTCTCTTACTTTTCCTCCTCCTCATCCTCATTGTCATCCTTATCATCATCATCATCATCATCATTATCCTCATAATCATCATTTTCCTCATCATCATTCTCATCTTCATCATAATCCTCCTCATCATCATCCTCATTATTATCATCATCATCCACATCATAATCCTCCTCTTCCTCATCATTCTCATCAACATCATCATCCTCATCATAATCAACCTCCTCCTCCGCCTCCTCCTCCTCATCCTCATAATAACATCTTCATCATCCTCATTTTCCTCCTCCTCCACATCATCATCCTAATCATCCTCTTCCTCATCATCATCCTCATCATTATCATCATCCTCCTCCTCATCATCCTCTCCTCATCCACCTTATCCTCATCCTCCTAATCATCATCATCTTCCTCATAATCATACTCCACATCATCAACCTCGTCCTCATCATTATCATTCTCCTCCTCATACTCATCATCATCCTCATCTTCCTCACACTCTTCCTCCTGCTAATCCTCCTCTTCATCATCATCCTCCTCTTCCTCCTCATCCTCCTCCTTCTCCTTATCCTTCTCCTCATCATCCTCCTCCTTATCCTCCTCCTTATCCTCATCAGCCTTTTCCTCATCCTCATCCTCCTCCTTCTCCTCCTCATCCATATCATCCTCATCACCCTCATCATCATCCTCATGCTCATCATCCTCATAATCATCCTCATCCTCCTCCTCATTATCCTCCTCCTCATCATCATCCTCATCATAATCTTCATAATCATCATTCTCCCCCTACTCATCATCATCATCCTCATCATCATCCTCATTCTCATCATCATCATCCTCATCATACTCATCATCTTCATCCTCATCATCATCATCATCATGATCATCATCCACATCCTCCTCCTTATCATTCTCATCATCATCATCATCAATCTCATCCTCCTTCTCTTCATCAACCACCTCCTCCTCATTATCATCATTCTCGTCCTCCTTCTCATGATCCACCTCATCCTCCTCTTCATCCTCATAATCCTTCTCCTCTTCCTCATCATCCTCCTTCTCCTCATCCTTCTCTTCATCCTCCTCATTATCATGTTTCTCCTTTTCATCTTTCTCCTCCTTATACTTCTCCTCATCCTTCTTCTCCTCCTCATACTCCTCCTCATACTCCTCCTCTTCCTCACACCCTCATCCTCCTCCTCATCATCCTTCCTCCTCCTCATTATCATCCTCCTCCTCCTCATTATCATCCTCCTCCTCCTCATCATCATCCTCATCATCATCATCCTCATCATAATCTTCATAATCAACATACTCCCCCTACTCATCATCATCATTCTCATCATCCTCCTCATCCTCATCATCATCCTAATCATCATCATCATCATCATCATCCTGATCATCATCTACATCATCCTCCTTATCATTCTCATCATCATCATCATCATCATCATCATCCTCATCCTCCTTCTCCTTATCATCCTCCTCATCCTCCTCATCCTCCTCATCCTCATCATCATACTCATCATACTCATCATCCTCATCATCATCATCATTCTCATCATCATCCTCATCCTCCTCCTCTTCATACTCATCTTCCTCATCATTCTCATCATCCCCAACAGATTTAATAAAGTTAAGCAACTAGCTGGAAAAGACTGGCTGTATTCGTTTTTAGGTAGACACCCTGAAATCAGACTAAGGTCACCAGAACCCACATCGAATGGACGAGCAATGAGGTTTAACAAGGTTGCTGTAAAACAGTTTTTTGACTTGCTAACCACTCTATATGAAAAAGGATGATTCCTTTTCATCCTCCTCGTCCTAATCATCCTCCTCATCCTCCTCATCCAACTCATCCTCCTCATCCAACTCATCCTCCTCATCCAACTCATCCTCCTCATCCTCCTCAACCTCCTCCTTTTAATCATCACTATCCTCATCTTCATTATCATCATCATACTCCTCATCATCATCCTCTTCCTCATACTCATCATCCTCATCTTCCTCATCATCCTCATCTTCCTCATCATCTTCATCCTCATTCTCCTCCTCTACATCCTTTTATCCTCATACTCCTCCTAATCCTCCTCCTCCTTCTCCTCCTTCTCCTCCTCCTCATCCTCATCATCCTCATCAACCTCTTGTAATGTAATTGATTTGCCCCTAAAAAGTATGTGAAACCATTGACAATAATATCGTCCTAATTTTATAAACGTATCTTAATTCATTTAAATTATATAGTATATTAAATGGCGCTTAAAGCACTTCTTCACGCACGTGACATTAGTCAAGTCAGGTTGACAATATATATTTTTCAAATAATAAC